>JAQZBX010051445.1:0-19388 GCA_029593785.1 Cabassous unicinctus | reverse complement strand
CCTCAATAGGGTTGGGAAATTTTCAGCCATTATTTCCTCCAACCCTCCTTCTGTCCCCTATCCCCTCTCTTCTCCCTCTGGGATGCCTATAATTCATATGTTTGTGCATTTCGTGTTGTCATTCAAATCCCTAAGTCCCTGCTGGATTTTTTCTATCTTTTTATCTATCTGTTCTACAATCTCTTTGATTTCAGATGTACTGTCTTCTACATTGCTGATTCTGTTGGACTGGGCCATGTCTTCCTGTTTCTTAGTATGGCTTGTAATTTTTTGTTGGTGTCTAGGCATCTGTTTATCTTGGTGGGTTTATTCAGTTGGTTAGCTTCTTTTTCTATGGTTTTATTTTGTTGTTGTTTTGTGTGTGTGGTAAGGTTTCACTTTGGCGCTTCATTCTTCTTATTCTGTTTCCTTGTTGTTGTCTATGTTCTCCTGAGAAAAAAGATTAGGGCCAGAGAAAAAGAAAGAGATAGGAAGAGAAAAAGAGTAGTAGTCATAATAATAGTAAAAGGTAGAAGGGGAACCATACAAGACCTAAGAAGTTGAAAAATTAACACGATTGAAAGTACAGAGGAATAGGATTAGAAAAGTGGAGTAGGAACAATGAAACAAGAAACAGAATAGAGAAAAATACATAGAATGAATCAAAAGACTGGAATGGTTACAAGAGGGGAAAAGAAAACAGAAAAGAGAAGAAAAAAATAAAAAAAGAAAGAAAAAAGGAGAAAGAGAAAAATAAAAACAAGAAAAAAATGGAAACCAAATAAAAAGAGGTGGAATGAAAGAACAACAGAAAACAGAAGATATAAAGATGAAAGAGAAAAGAAATAGCTTAGGTAGAGAAATCGGTAAAAGAAAAAAAGAAATAGAGAAACAAAGGAAGGGGAAACACTACAAACAGGAAACAAGCAACTTGTTTCAAAAAACGGAGAAAGAAGAAGAAAAAAAGAAGAGATCAAAAACAAAAAATAAACACAGAAAAACAGCCTTCTTTCCTAGACCCCTAAGGATCTTCTGCTGGTGTTCATCAATCAATCTCCTGACCTCTGCAGGTTTTGAATTGGGTTTTAGTGGGCAAAATAAGGAAAATTTTAAAAAAGAAGCTTTTTTTTTCTTTTAAAAAAAGAAAGGTAATACAAAGAGAATATCTGTATGTTCCCTGTCATAAAGATTCAGCTGGATGTCTGATAGCCCAGTGGATCACTTCTCAAAGAAGAGCTGAGAATTGAACCAGGGACCTCATATATGCCAGGCAGGAGATCCTCCATTGAGCTAACCTGTCTCCCTAGGTTAGTTAGCCTTTCAGGCTCTCCGCCCCTTTTCCCTTGGGCAGGTTAGATTCCCTGCAGTCCGCTGGAGTCCTGCTGTTCACCGGCCTGTCTGCCTCTGCCTCCTCTCTGAAGTAATTCCTCCCTTTACCTGGGCAGCTGGTGTGACAGCCTCCCTGAGAAGATACCCTCCCCTCTCCCTGTAGAGCTGGAGTTCCTTCTCATATTCAAGGGGGGCCCAGCTGGCTAGACTCACTGCCAAGAAACCACTCTCCACCCTCCCAGACTCCTGTGCCTCCCAGGGAATCTGCCATCACAGTCCATTTGGAGCAGGGAGCCAGGGGCTCCACTCAGGCTATCAGCCCTGAGGGCGGGGTCCGTGTGCTGCTTCCAGCCCCCAGGGCAAGCCACCCATCCTTTTTCCCTGGCTTCCCTATCTGTCAAGTACCCTCCTAGATGACTCAGAGCACCTTCCCATTCTATGTATATCCAAAGGAGCTGGCAGGGAGGAATATGTGTGCTCTCCTCAGTTAGACACAATTCACTGGGAGTTTTACCCTTGTTCACTGTCTCAGGGGTTGGGGAGGGGAGCTCTTCCTGGCAGCCAGGAGGTTTAGTAACACACAGCTTGTTGTTTCAGCTTCTTTGTCTCTCTGTCCCTCACTCTCCTGGGAGTTGTGAAGCAGTGTCCTGGTCTGCTGTACCCCAAAGCAGGTCCCCAAGCAGCCTCTGGCTCTTTCTCCATTGTTTTAGTGAGAGCTGAGCCTTATCTGCCTAACCAGCCATGTTCCCACCTTTGACCTACTGTGTTTAGTTTTTGGTTCTCCTAGAAAAACAGATCCTGAGACAAGGATTGGAGTACAATTTGAGAGGTGAGGGTTTTGGTTTCTATACGAGTTGGAGGAACACGGGGCGTATGGAAGGAAGCAGGGGAAGATAAAGGAAACACTGATATTTACATTTTCAAGCCAGCCACCATTTTGGAGCTTAATACTGATTCTGAGAATCTACAAGGTCTCAAGCTGACTTCAGTGCACAGCGTGGCTGCAATGCATGTAATTTTCAGTCATATATTCTTGGTGTTTAAAGTGCTTCTGGTGCGCCTTTTCCCTGAAGAAATTTTGCTGATTTTATTTCTATGCTTTTTACTAATGCTGCTGTTATGGGGAAAAAAATACTCCAAACTTGGAAGGTAAAAAAATAAGTGTGAGACCTTCAGGTTCATTGTTAGATGATGCCCTGTTCCTGGATCAAGGATGGGCAAGTATTTTGTGTAAAGGACCAGATAGTAAATACTTTAGGTTGTATGGGCCATCCATTCCAACTACTCAACTCTGCAGCAAAACTGGATCTGCAAAGACAGATGGTGGACTAGATTTGGACCACAGGCCGGGCCAGGCTGTAGTTTGCAAACCCCTGCCTTAGAGTCATCTGACTCTAGGGATGTATACGTTTGTTTGATTTATTGTTCACTGTTGATTAGGACCCAAACAGTTTACAACTCTGTAAAGCTGGATGTTCCTTTATTGGAAACTAATGAGATGTAAATGATTTTTGTTCAATATTATGCAAATAATTTTTTGCAGTAGCAATGACAATTGCTATTGCCTGCTAGTGATGCAAATGATGATTGTTGGGTAGAGAAGATAACGCCAAAGGCTATGGTTTTATTGCTGGTAGGACATGAACCAGTTTTGCATCTAACTTGATCTTACTCAAGCATTGGCTTTTCTTTCATTGACTATACAATTATTAAATTCCGTGTACCCTCCTTTGAACTAACTTTGTCATCCTGCTGGTTCTCTCATTAATGAGTTTAATAAAACTTTGATATTTTTGCTCTTTGTCAATTTATAGGAGAATTCGATTTTTAAAAATATTTTGAAAATTATACTTTGGTTAAGATTTTTGTCTAGGCTAGACACCTCATGTTCTTGTCCTCCAATTTAATCAACAGGAAAGGAAAGTAAAAACATATTCCTTTTCACTTATAAAAACCAACCTGACTCTAAAGTAATCTAACCAAGAGATAAGGACAAGTGAAAACAATCTGAACATAATAAAGAAGCCATGGGTGCCTTGGCCAGAGCAAACATTGACTGTAAATGCTACAGCACAGCTTAACTTTTGGGATAATAGAAAGCACACGGCATGTGTTTCTAATTCTGATAAGATAATGCATGCAGGATAAACCTCTTGCATCATTTTCTGCTTTCTGGCAACATCTGTCTCAAGATGGCAGGTGTTCAACCCACTGGGAGCTATCAGCACATTTCTCTGGTGTTACTTTTACTTTCATACCTGAAAGGTAACAGAATTAAAGTAACTTTTCAGTGTAAGCTAAATCCATTCATTAAATATACTTCTCCCAAAGCAACCCTCAGGGGCATTCGAGATGGCCAGCTCTTCTGTCCCCCTTTGGTTCGTGCTTTCAGGACGTACTTTTGAACGACTGACAGCTTAGTTCATGCCAAATAGCAGGTCATTGCAAACTGAAATGGAGTTTCTTTCACATTAGACTTGATGTAGTGCCAAGCTGAAATATATTTTTTAGTTTCATTTTGGATTCATGGGTGCTTTTTTTTCCCTCCTGTGTCATACTTGAAAGTCAACTGAATGTCAGAGTTAAAAACGTCATGCAGGTCGTAAGGAGGTCCCCTGTGTTTCCCTGGAGATGTGCACAGTAGAGACTCTTGACTGAGGTATGGAGAGGTCAGTTCAGCTGGGCTGCTCCCAGCTGCCCACTGCTATTCACACTCCAAAGACGTGATTCACTTTCTCGTGTCCTGTCAAACGTAAGTAAGACTAACATTCAGCTGGGCTCCTAGAAGCTTAAATACAGTCAATTTATAAAAGTATTAGAGGATAATTTTTTAGGAAAGATAAACTCATGACTCTCACACAAATATAAAATAGACACATGGCAATGATTTTAACTCATTAATTAATAAGGGAACGAATAAGATGTTACAATAGTTCCAAGGAGACTCCAAAGAGCAGACCCATACCTAGGCTACTAGGAATGCTGAAATGAATTTGAATTTGCATAATTGGTACAAAAATGGCTTCTTCCACAGAGGAGGAGGAAAATCCATTGAACCTCCACCAAATATGTTGGCATGTTTATGGGTGAGAAAAATTTGCATTCCTAGCAATTATCTACAATTTACAGAGCTATGTAGCTCAAATAAAATGAAAGGTATAGAGACCCCCATAGAATTTGATAGTTTGGAAGGATGTGCTAGACAATGTCTAGTTTTCCACTGAAAACACCCAGTAAATTTTGGTATATTTCAGTCTTCCCCAGTTTTTCCCTATCAAAGAAAACCTGAACAAAACATTTGTATCTCTAGGGTTATGCTAAGCAAAGTAGACAATAGCGTTCTCCTCCTGCATCTGTTTGCCAAACACAATCAAAATAGAATAACAGATGGACTGAGCAGAAAACACTTGAACACTGGAGAAGACGAAGGAAGAGTAAGCTTTAAAATACTCTGCTTAATCATTGCCCTTGCTGCATATTCCTTTGTGTTCTACATTTTGGAAAATTTTATGAGAAAAAAAGACTGCTTTTTGACCTGAATAGACTGAGCTGTCTTCAGCTACCCTGTTTTCACTTTTCAGCGTTTTGAACGTGAATCTTGGAACCTTGAATCACACGCTTTGGAGAATAATGTGAAATTCTTGTGGCAATTTTTCACCGAAGGATTCAGAAACACCGCAATCATTCTACCTAGATGCCTGCGTAATAATCCTTCTTACACAACTCTCTCCCCTACCCTAAGCCGCACCCCTAAAGGCTTCCCGAGTCTCCTCTTTCTGTCCCTCGCCAAAAGTATCCAGTTCTACCACGACTTTTCCCTCTTCCGCCATCTCTTCTCTTTTCCTTCTCATGAAGATTAATGCAGTCTCCTCAACTCCAAGTCTTCTCTCCCTTCCCTAATGTTCTCCGCCCGACAATGCCCTAGTAAACAAGCTGAGCAAATAATATTTCCTTTATCCTTAGAATGGAGCGGGGACAGCTGTCAAAAACCTTGTGATTGGATATTTTGCTCCCTGTCACACTTTATTTTGAAACTAGAGGTTAAATATCTTCACTCTATACCTTGGAATACAAATAGCTGCTTCACCATAATTTTGCGTAGGTACGCCATAAATGATGATGATTTTGTTTGACCTTTGTAAAAAGGATTCTCGGGCTTTTTGTAAATGTCAATCCAGGGTCCTTCTCGACGCTCCCCTATTCAAGGCAGGCAAAAGGACTGCTCCCTGCTCCTTCCTTTAGTAGAGGAAGGTCAGGTATTCAGAGATTAAGTGACCTCCTGAACAGTCCTCCAAGCAGCCATGAGCACCTGTGACTGATAATCTACGCCATGGACCTTTCAAAATCATGCTCGGAAGAAGGAGTTGTTATAATACAACTTTGTGTAGTTTCAGAGTTGGCATTATAGAACACACTTAAAGAAAGCAATGCAGTCCTTTTATTTGTTCTCTTTTTATTTTAAAGATATAAATGATGGACATATGCCAACCTTACGAATGTGCTTCTGGGTGCCCAGGTCAGCTCTTTCCGTAGTTGATCTAAATATTTATGCAAAAGCGTCATAAGTATTTTTGGTTTGTGAACAGCTTTATTGAAGTATAATTGACATACCATAAAGTTCAGCCATTTAAAGTGTACGATCACCATACTTGTGTGCGCAAATATGTGGGGAGCTGTTCGGTGCTTTTTATGTAGATTAATTATAATCTGTATGATAATGCTACGAGGTTCACGTAATTGGCACTTACAGACGAGGCATTGAGGTGCAGAAATGTTAAATAATTTTCTCTCCAGGAGGGAAAAAAACATATAAAAATGAAACACACCTAATTTCAACAGGCACACAGGTGCATGAAAATCTGCCTCAAGATAGCTAAAATAATAATAATAAGTTCAAAAGAGTTGCTGATCTACATTCAGAAGATTTGGATTTGCCGCAGGTGGCTTTATGCCAGCGTGTCATGGCTCACTAGTTCCAGGTTAGGAAATTAGAACTACAAAGGTATGGAAAGATTTCCGTCTCTGCCATTCTTTCATTATTTTGTAGTATGAGGGTTTCCAGGGAGGGAATTGAGGGCGGGGTGGGAAGTCAGGGAGGAAGTAATGAAAGGTACCAAGAGAACTGGGCCCATGAGCTATCTTTATTTATAGCAGTCTTCAAAGCAAGTCACGCACGCTGAGCACTGCAGAAGCACCTGCTATTTGCTGGGGGAAAGGTCCTCTGGGAATGCACCCCTTGCAGGGAGAAAATGGCTCTATAAAGAAATGATGACAACACTGCACTTTGTCCTGCCACCAACTTCTCTCTCTATTTGCAACTGCAGAATGAAATATCTCCTGCACCAAAGCCTCAGCCAGCAGCTAAAAGGGCAGTGTCTTGCACGCCGATATTTATTTTTTGCTGAAATGGAGCCGCGGCCCTGCCACCTCAGACTCTGTAGCCTTGCAAAGCACCAGGAGAGGCTTTGCTGACCTCTGGGAGGGCAGAAGCTGATCAAACCTTCTCCCTTTGCAATGTATTTCCTTCAAGTACTCAGGCCAGAGCCAGATAAGTTTCCTTTCAGTTTTTGGAGGAGAAACCAAAAATTAATTCATTAAGCGTATCCGACAGCCTTTAAAGAGTGTGCTATCAACTCTTTAAATGCTTGCTTTGATTTCTCTGGGAGGAATTGGATTGGAACCGCAGAGTAGGAAGAGGTGTTTCGCTGTCCCCACCCATGCACTCAAACCAGCTATTTAAATCAAGTCTCTAGAGAGAGCTGAAGTCATAAAGGGAAATTGTGTTCAGGTCTTCTAGTCAATGAAAACATTACCTCAATCCTGCTAAACTCAGTCATTACCCCCGTTTCTCTCTTTCCCTGTGATACCAAATTTCATGAAAGCAAAATTGTTCCACTACTTCTCCACTTAAAATTTCCTTTGCTCTGACATCTGCTGTCACAGGACACAGCAGATGATGCGGTTCTACTGAAGTTCACCAAGGATGGCAAAACCTCCAATGCAACTAGGACTTTTAAGTCCTGATGGTCTGCACCACTGGACACCACCTACCGGCCTCTCCTTCCATTCTGGACCCTTGTATTTCCTCACCTTTGTTGACAAGGTGCTGGAGTTTCCTTTCTTTCTTTGTTGTGTGTCCAGGCCCTGCCTTCAGGTCGTTCTCCAGCCTTCTTCCTTCCAACCTCCCACTCTCTCAACAAGCAGCCGTTTCCATGGTTTCACCCATCAGCTCTCTTGTGGCTGGTGTTTCAGCAGCAATTTTGAACGAAGAGGTGACCTTGAGGACTGGCTCCACCAGTGGAGGAAGCAGAAGTAGAAATTTTGAAGGAGCTTTCGGAATACTGGTGGAGCTGCCACATATGCCCTGCCTCCCTCCTCTTATTTTCTACATAGGCTAAACCCCATGTGCTTAAACCACTACTATTTTGGATTTTCTGTTACATGCAGTGGAACCTAATTTCAAACAATAAAAGTGTGCATAATAATGCCTAGTTCATAAATTCAGTATAAAATTCACATGACATAATATAGGTCATCTGTTTAGCTCACTGCTAGATATAGCCTATGTGATCGAAATTTTATAGATACTAGTATAAACCCCGTTACTGCATTCCCAACCTCATATACACAACGTCAACCATGCTCAAAACAAATTTCCCCCCAAACCAGCTCTTCCTCCTAATTTTCTTATTCTTTGATTTATGACTAATTTATTATTAATCAAGGCTTTGATCTTCCTAACACTGAGTTACTTGCTAAGTCCTATTGATCTAATCCTTCAAAGTTTCTTGAAAATTTCTCCTTGTTTATATTTTTTCCCTGCAAATTCCCTAGCAGAAACTTTCATTACCACCTACCCTAACTTTTACAATTAACTCAGTTGTTTCCCTACATTCTCTCTATCTTCCTACGCCAAGTCATTCTATGGAAACCTTGAGATGAGTCTTCCAAGAGCACTGCTCTGATCTTGTCACTCCTCTACTTAAAAATCTGGAGTGGCTTGTCCAGTGAGGTAGATAACACACCCCGTAGCCTGGAAACCTCAACTGTTCTCTGGCTCCTCGTCTCCATCTCCCTCCATCCTAGTCAACCTAGACTCTTCGATTTGTTCTCTGGTGTCCTGATTCTGTTGCTTGGTTTACACTGTTTCACCTACCCAGAATGTCCTCTCTCCACTCTCCTCCCTGTATTTCAATATCTTATCTAACTTTCAAAGCTTCACAAACACACTGTCACTCCAGGGAGTCCTCTGTCCAAAATGGACACTCTTTCCCCTCCCCTCATATCTCTCTTATGGAACCTGTGCTCTACTGTTGCTATAGCAGGGGTTCTCGAATTTGAGCCAGGCTCAGGCTCACCTGGAAGGACTGTTGGAACACAGATGCTGGGTCCCACTGCCAGAGGTTCGGATTCAGCAGGTCCAGGATGGGCCTGAGAAACTGCATTTTTAATAGGGTCCCAGGTGATGCTGATGCTGCAGGGGTGACACCCCCACTTTGAGAACTGCTTTATGGTCATTTGGAGCTTCCTCTCCTTCTCCACTGTGTACTTCTTGAGATCAGACAATATGGTTTATTTTAATCTTTAAATTCCCTGTAGCTTCTGGCACACAGTAGATACGTAATAAGTATTTGTTCAAATTTCTGACAAGAGGCCGTATTTCTGCCTTCTGACTTGGCACTGACCCTTGGGAGTTATGTTCAATTATTGGTTTCCACCAACCAGAAGGAACACATTAAGCACTTTTGCTAAAGACATTGCCAGATTCTTCCTGGTCTTTGCTGTGGCTCTTCATCTGGGGAAGCAAGCCCACAGTATGTGCACAAAGGAATATTAGGGCATGAATTCAGTTCAGACAATTGCTGAATGGTTCCCAAAGGAATTAGGAAATTAAGTATGAGGGTTGCCATGGTAAGGCACCAGATTTCACATCTGTGATTGTACCTGGAGAGAAGCATGCTCTTCTTGTTCTTTTACCGCTTCAGAAGCAAGCCATTCTGAATTCAAGTTGTGCTTATAATTACCCTTACTGTTATTCTCAGAATGTTCCTTAGAACCAACATGTTTTTTAGGAGAGAAATTGAATTGCAGTTTTTCTTGGTTTGGAAATGTGGACAACTGGGTTTTCTGGCAAATGCATGTACTGTTTTCCTCCTGTGTGTAGAAGACAGACTGATGGTCCTGGTCTACCTGTGTATCCAGTCATCAATACAGTGTGTTTTTCCCAGGGACTGTGTGGTGCTTTGGAGCTGTATGTACCCCCAAAATACAAGCTAAATAGAACTTTTGATGAAGTTACTTCAGTTAAGGTGTGGCCCACCTCAATCAGGATGGGTGTTAATCCTATTACCTTTATAAGTGGTGTGAAGTTCAGACACACAGAGAAAATGCCACAAAGGGTGCAGCCAGAAGCTGAACTCAATGGCACAAGGAAGAGAAGGGAGAGGCCAGGAGAGGCCGCCATGTGCATTGCCGTGTGATAAGCTAAGGACAAGCTGGGGCAGCTAGCCCCAGAATGCCACAGTCTTCAGGGAGTAAGCATCACCTTGAAGGTGTCTTGGTTTAGACTTTCTTTTAGCCTAAATTCCCATTGTTTAAGTTGACCCATTACGTGGGATTTGCTTGAGCAGGAAACTAAATAGGGTGAGAGGAAAATTTGCATCTGGAAAGTATTTTGGAAATCCCAAGAAATAAAGAACAAGTCTGCCAAAGAAACAAAAACACCAAAGTCATCTCCCCAAAGAACTTTGCCCTTAGTTGTCACTATTTCATGGCATACTTCTCATGAAATAAATTCTACAGAAATAAGGAAAGCTCTATGGGGATCATTTCAGCAAGGGCTATATGAGCATTTTTTTTTTTTTAAGGGAGGCAATTCAATTTTACCCAGATGGAACATTAAAAAAAATCACATCTATGCATCATCATTTTTCAGCAGTGGCACAGATGGTAGCTTTTCATACACAGCACGTGCCAGTGTAGACAGTGGGTCCAGCTGCCTACCACCCCAAACCCCATCACAACTCCAAGCTTACATGTAAGAGGAAATGTTGGTTGAGTTAACTCAGAGAACTTTGGGAAACTGTACTGCCTGGGGCCCTGACATTACTATTTAATAATGTTTACTTTTTGAAGGAAGCAGATGGGATTGCCAGACCATGACTTTTATCTACTGTTCTTGAGTAAAGAGCCCCAAGGCTTCCAGCCCCTTCCCAGAAAAAGGCCACAGATCTGCAGTGATGGAGAGAAGCCTGAAACAGCTGCAGGCCTTATGGTAAAGGCCATTGCTTATTTAAACATCCTGTTTCCTTGCTTTTATATTTCTAGAAATTAGAGAGATTCTTGTCTCTTCTTGTTCCAAAAAAGATTAAAATTATAATTGTATATCATCAAGGACCTGCATTTTCTGTCCTGAGTAAAAAAATAAAAAATATAAAACACCCCACCAAAAAAAAACCAAAACCCCACAAAAAGAGTAGAAACACCACTGGCACCTCTTGCCCTGCACCTGACTCTTGGTTTCCCTGGAGATAGTAGCAGAAGCTCTGCTTGCTCTTGGGCATTTCCCATGTCATCTTCTGGGTGTAACATACCAGCTCCAGTTGGAGAATCCCAACCAGGGAAAGTACCAGGCAATTAAAAATTCATAATTGCATTTGAGGGGAACTAAAGGGAGAGTGAAATCATTTGCCAATCTGCCTCATGTTGTCCTGCAAATTCTTTTTTTTTATTTTATTTTATTTTTCTTAAAGATACTTAGATTATACAAATGTCACATAAAAAATATAGGGTATTCCCATATGCCCCGCTCCCCACACCGCCCACATTTTCCCACATTGACAACATCCTTCATTAGTGAGGTACATTCATTGCAATTGATGAACAACATTTTGGAGCATGGCCACTAAGCGTGGATTAAAGTTTACCTTGTAGTTTACACTCTCTCCCACCCAACTCTATAGGTTATGGAGAGATTTATAAGGGCCTGTGTAGCAATTTGGCATTATTTATGAATTCCAAAAATAGATATTGGATTATGTTTGTAAACTGGTCTGTTCCTCTAGGAGTGATTAAATTATGATTAGGGCTTTCATTGGGCCATGTCAGTAGGGCAGTGAGTCCCTGCCCCTTGGTGGGTGGGGACTCACAGAAAAAAGACATGGCAAAGGACAGAGTTGGAGTTCTGATGTGGAGTCTTGAGCTGGAGTGCCGGGAAGTAAGCACACAGAGGAGTTTGGTCATGAGGAAAGAGAAAAGGCCCTGGGAAGAGAAACAGGCCGTTCACCTAACAGTCTACAGCTGGCCTTGTGGAGTTAACCGAGCAGCTGAGCCCAGAAAGAGGCAAGCCCCAGGAAGAGAAGAACCCAGGAAGCCTGAACCCTTACAGCCATCTTGCTCCAACGTGGCCATAGACCTTTGGTGAGGGAAGTAACTTACACTTTATGGCCTGATAACTGTAAGCTTCTACCCCAAATAAATACCCTTTATAAAAACCAATTGATTTCTGGTATTTTGCATCAGCACTTGTTTGGCTGACTAATACAGCCTGTAGCTGTCATTGCAATGTCATTCAGGACAATTCCCAAGTCCCCAAAATGCCCCCGTATTATACCTGTTTTTCTCTCTCCATGCCCTCAGAACCTTCAGTGGCCACTGCCTCCACATCAGTGATATAATTTCTTCCTTTGCTAGAATCACAATAAGTCTATAGTAGAATACCAGTAAGTCTACCTTAGTCCATAGTTCATTCCCCAATCCTGAGGATTCTGGGATGGTGGTGTCCACTCCACCACTAATTGAGAGGGGACTGCGATCCTACAGGGTTGATAGATGGAGCTCGCTTGCTTGCAGTTGTAGATTCTCGGTTTCTTGGTATGGTGGTTGTCCATCATCACCTCCTTGTAAGTTGTCCTGGGTGAGACAAATGAACTGGAGAGTAGGTGTTGCAACTCTGTTGAGATTCAGGGCCCAGCTGGCACATGGACAGCCCAAAGATTTAAGTCTCTTGGACGTGCACCTAACAACTCTAGTACTAATCATAGGTTCAAATAGAAGGACAGAAAGGCCATGTGTAGGGAAACCACAAATGAGTCCAACTCTGTCACACTGGGGAGCATAAATTCCAAAGTAGGGCCCACTGGTAATGCACCAAACGCCTGAACTATCTGTCTTGACTATAGTGTCTGGATGTCTCCCATGCCCTGAGGAGCCCCACTATTTGGGGTAGTATCGACTTTGGCAGTCAATGAGATCCTGCTGAGATGTGCATAAGTGTAACCTCTGGAATGACCTCCCAACTCACTTTGAAGTCTCTTAGCCATATAAACTCATTTGTCTTTACCTTTTCCCCCTTTTGGTCAAGGTCTTTTTCCAGTTGCTTTGCTAGTTGGTGCTTGGTAGTAATCACTCATTGCCAGAGAGGTTCATCCCCAGGAGTCATGTCCCATGCTGGGGGGAAGGTAATTTATTTATATGTTGAGTTCAGTTTAGAGAGAGGCCATATTTGAGCAACAAGGAGGCTCCCAGGAGACAACTCTTAGGCACCCTGTAATACTAGACTAAGTTTCAATTTCAAGAATAAAGGTTCATAAGCACAGTCATCAATATCAAGGTCAATGGGCCATCCTCCTTCACTTGTTATTCCCCTGTACTCAGGGGATTCTTGCTGATGTATTAGAGAATGTGGCAGAGCTCCCCAGGATGGGAATTTGATATTCCTTTGGTTATTGTGTGACTCTCCACCCACTGTGACAATGCCCCATGAACATATGAATATATTTATATGCCTTAAAGGTATACCCAGGTGAGCTTCTTCCCATGTATCCCCCATCACTGACACCCCACATCAATGATCTTCCCTGCCACAGTTGTAACCCTTCTGTGATCCAAAACTTCTTCAAAAATGAAGCCAATAAAAGAGCCAAATACAATTAATAAGAAAATGAAATAATAATGGTAGTTTTAAAAATATGAAATATAATACAAAATTTTTTTAAATAATAATAATTAAAAATGAAAAATTTTGGATAATATAAAATAATGAAAAAATATTAAATTTTTTTTGACATTTTGCCTTTCATCATTGTAAGATCTGTTGTCCTACAGGCTCAGTGACATTTTCTTCCATTTATTCCCCCAGTGTCTTACTTTTTTTTCTTTCATTTTGTCCTCAAAGAAGTTTTACGTTAAAGAAAACTCACATACTGAGATAAAATAAATCAGAACATTGGCCCAGAGAGTGGAGAAGCCCTAATTTTGGCAGCCCTAAGACATTTTAGGATCTAATATTTATTTATTACTTTAATTCGTGGCTTTCTAAGCTGATTGGTTTAGCTGATGGCAACAGGCTCTTGTCATTTTCAACATTCCACAAGCAGGTTCACATCTGTGATCTCCTGCCCCTGACTGTTAATATAGGCCTTCCAGTTCTTTGAAAAGCACTGGGGTCCCAATTCCTCAGGCTTCCTTGAATCCAGACCCTTTGCCATGTGGCTTTGCAGCTTCCCCCACCAAGAGGTAGAACCTGTTTCCCTCCCCTTTGATTCTGATTTCATCCATGGTCCATGTGGCTTGCTTTGGCCAGTAGGATGTTGGCAGTCATGGCTCACGCAGAGGCTTGAAGAAGCGCTACCTCCTTTCTGATTGTGCTTTGGCTTCTGCCCTTGGGATGAGCATGTGCCCAGGTTATCCTGCTGGAGGAGGAGAGACCCGTGGAGCATGGCTGAACTGCTCCATTTGTCCTAGGTAAGGACAGTCTACCTCAATTGACAGCCAACAGATGCCCAGACCAATCCTTCACCTTCCAATCCATTGCCAAATTCTGGTTTTACTTCCCATGTAATTCTCAAATTTGTCCACTTTTCTGCACCTGCCTGGCACCACCCTTGTCCAAACACACTATATTTTACTTGTATTTCTGTGATGGTCCCAGATGGCGTACCTGACTTCCCTCACACCTGCTTGCAAACCATGTCCCACATAGCAGCCAGGGTGGTCTTTTAAAGACATAAACCAGCTCATGCTAAGTTAATTCCCTGTATTAACCGTTTGATGGGTTCTCCTGGCTCCTAGAATAAAATCCAAATGCATTCCAGGTCTCAAGGCTTGCAACCCGGGCTCCCTCACCTCAAGGCATATTGCTCTCCCTTCCTCTTACTAGACTATTTCACTGCTCTTTTTCCTCGAACAACCAGTCCCTTTCCCATCTCAGAGCCATGGCCTGTGCTGTCACCTCTACCCCTTCCCATGCACAGTAAATCACTGGCTCTTTGTCCTTCCATCGCTGCTTAAACACCACCTCCTTCGGAGACCTCCTGTGACCTCAAGTAATAGTCCCCTCCCCAGTTGCAGTCATACCATCTAGTTGATTTTTTTAATAACATTAATCACATTCTATAATTATCCTATTTACTTATTAATTCACTTCTTTGTGGGCTACCTTCCTGATTAGAATTTAAGTTCCTCCTAGAAAAGATCTTGATATTTTTTTACTGACATTTCCAGAATCTGGCCCAGAGCACAGCATATAGTCAATGCTGTGTATGTGCAGAGGTGTATAGTTAAAACTAGAGGACTCATTCCATATATACAATATATATAAAATACATAATATCCATATATCATATTGATAAACATGTACTAAGTAATTATGTATATATGCTAATGCACCCTTCATTTTTAGCCTCACACACAAATATACCGTGTATGTGGAACACACACCTAATATATATGTAATATATGTGTATAAAAAGAATCCTTTATTTTAACCTGACTCACACACATACATATATACAGTTTACTCTTTGGAAACTTGCATTATATAAAAATATAAATTGAACATCTTTTTATAACACATCTACATAAAAACCTACTTAAGGTTGCATAGCATTCTTTTGTAAGCATATGCCATAGTTTATTTAGCCAGCGTAAGGTAGTACTAAGTTTGTTCCCATTTTACTGACAAAAAAACTGAGTCTGAGGAAGATTAAGTGGTTTGCTCAAGCCAGCCAATGTCGGACTTGATGTCTGAGCCACAACAACAATGGGGGCAGCTGAGTCTAACCTAAGTCTCTCATGACATTGACGTGTTAGGAAATTCATTGTTGCTGATAGGTTCAGTTCCTTTTGCATTGCTTTGTATTTCTTTGTCTGCGGCTAACTGTGGGAGATCCGTTCTCCAATCAATCTCCCAACAAGTTGAAAGTGGTAATCTATATCAGTGCCAATGTAAATCACCTGCAGGGCTTGTTAAGCCAAATTGGCCCCACTGTCATTGATTCCGATTTGGCAGCTCTGGGGCGGGACCTGAGATTCTGCATTTCTAACAAGTTCTCAGGAGATGCTTCTGATCTAATGAACAGCCTTTGAGTATGTGAAGTGCACTGTAAATGCTAACTCAGGAGAATGTACGTTTTAGGTCATTATTGAGCCCCTACTGTATACCAGCTATGGGGATGGGTATCATTGAAGCAACCAAGAAGCACAACGTGGAGCCCCACCCATAAAAACCTGAGAATTTAGTTGGCGAAAAAACAAAACGTGTCACAAAGCATAACTTTTAAGTGCAAGGAAGAGTGAGATAAGTGTGAAAGGAATAGTCTTTAATTAGAAATCAGTTCTGGGGAAATAAACACTCTTTGAAGAACAGACCATCTAATTTTGGGCAGCTACTTATTGAAAATCAGTTTTGTTGATAAAACCTTCTTCGTTCCTTTTAGACTGTGCAGAATTAGAGTTCTCCCGGCACTGACTGGACCTGGTTTGAAACTCTGCTTGCGGATCCAGTCTCTTAGCTAAGGCTAGAAAGAGCCAGAAAGCGAGGCTCTCTAAGGCCAGGCACCCTAGAGCAGAGCCTGAGATGGGGATTCTCATGCCAGGGGTTTATTTAGGGCAGGGGGTCTGTGAGCTTGAACTGAAATTCAAAAAAACATTATTCTTGTGAGGATGTGTTGGTGCGGGTGTGACGTGTTTATTAAATAATACACAGTATAGGGTGGACTTGGTAAGGGGTCCGTGGTTTTCACCTGACAGCAAAGGGGTCCGTGGGACCAACAAAGTTAAGAACCCCTGCTTTAGGGAGTACTCACAGAAGAGATCCGAAACGGAGTGTGGGAAACAGGAGGGGCTGAGGAAGGGGCTGAACGAGGATGTGGTCTCAGCTGTAACCCCTGGGAGCTCGGAAGCGTGAGAAGCATCAAGAGTTGTCCCACCTTGAGGGAAGGGACTAGCTTTTAGCACCCTACACCTTCAGTCGTGGACGACGGGTTGCCTTGGGGTCGGGCAGCAAAACCTCCTGGGTGAGGGGCTCCCGCTGGCCCTGGGGTTTTCATGAGAACTTTGTGTGCCGTGGCTCACTATTTTACAATGTTGTCTTCTTGAAGGAAGCAGACTTCCTCCATTTCCACTCCGATTCCCACAAACTCTGTTAAAGCTTGCCCCTCTTGTTTCTCTTTCATTTAGCAGGCATTTCTTGCACACGTATTCTGAGCACTAAACATTTGTGAGGTCTTTTCAGGGCCATAATCTCTCTGTTTCAAAGCCCACAGTGATTTCCTCTGATGACAGTCTGACCTGGTGGCTCCAGGGAGAGCTCTCTTTAGTTTTCCACTGCCCTTCTGCACAGTGCAGCCATGGGAATGGACCGGCAGTGGAAGGCTGACCACAGCACTGCCACCTAAAATCCTCCAGGGTGCCCTACTGCCCTCAGAGTAAAGTCCCAGTTCCTTGTCCTGGTCTGTAAGACACCTTCATCTGCCTACCTCATCTCACACCCCTCCTTAAGATGGAGGATTGCCAAAAGGTACACTCGCCAGGCTGTTTGCAAGTCCAGGTCTCATGTGGTTGTGGTGGGCTGAAGGGTGGCACCCCAAAGACAATCGGGCCCCAATTCCTGGAACCTGTTAAAGAAAAGGGTTCTTTGCAGATGTGAGCAGGTTAAGCTCTTGAGATGGGGAGGTTACCCTGCATGGTCCTGGCGGGTCCTAAATGCAATCGCGAGAATCCTAAGAGAGCAGTAGAGGGGATCTGACACACTCAGAGGCGAAATGATGTGAACACAGAGGCAGGCGTGGAATGATGTGACCACAGACCAAGAGTATTAGTCAGCCAAAGGGGTGCTGGTGCAAAATACCAGAAATCTGCTGGCTTTTATAAAGAGTATTTATTTGGGGTAAAAGTTTACAGTTACAAGGCCTTAAAGAGTCCAACTCAAGGTTGCTTTCTCACCAAAGTCAGTTGCCACATGTTGAAGCAAGATAGTCGCTGATCTCTGCGAGGGTTCAGCCTTCCCCTCTGGGCTTCATCTCTCTCTTGGTATAGGGCTCGTTTCTTTCCAGACCTCTTTATCAGTCTTGGCTCTCTTCCCAAGGTCAGCTGCAAACTATCAGGCAAATGGCTCATCTCTCCCTGTGGCCCCAGGATCAAACAGGACAGAGCCCTCTCTCTTCCTGTGCATCTTCTTGAGTGAGTGCACTTTTATATCAGACCACCAAGGGTGCGGGGACTCAGCATGAGTCATGTCTTACTGTCGTGGCCAAATCAAAGCCCTAATCTTAACAGGTAATTTAATCAAAGACATCCAGCTGAATCTAATGCAATCAAAGCATATCACACACAGAGGAATAGATTAGTTTACAAACATAATCTTTTTCTTTTTGGGATTCACAAACATAATCTCGTACTGTCACACCAAGGAATGCCAGCAGTCACCCGAAGCTGGAAGAGGCAAGGAACCGTTTCTCCCCTCGAGCCTCTGGGGACCGTGGTCCTGCTGACATCTTGGTTTCGGCTCAGTGACCGATTTCTGACCATTGGCCTTCAGAACAAAGAGAGAGTGAATATCTGTTATTTAATTAATAGGAATTTAATATAGGAATCAATACAGTTGTGATATTATGTCTTCCTGGAATTACCTGGTGTATTAGTCAGCCAAAGGGTTGCTGATGCAAAATGCCAGAAATCTGTTGGCTTTTATAAAGGGTATTTATTTGGGGTAGAAGCTTATAGTTACCAGGTCATAAAGCATAAGTTACTTCCCTCACCAAAGTCTGCTGCCACGTGTTGAAGCAAGATGGCTGCCGATGTCTGCAAAGGTTCAGCCTCCCTCTTCCTCTTAAGGCTCCGTGGTCCCAGCTTCTTCCAATCTCAGCTGTAGGCTGGGATAAGTCTTCTCTCTCTCTCAGGGCTCGTTTCTCTCCAGGCTCAGCTGCTCTGCTCTCTCCACAAGGTCAGCTATAGACTATCTGGCGAACGGCTTGTCTCTCTTCCTGGGGCCTCTGCAATGCCTAATGGAGCCTTCTCTCTTTCCTCATGTATCTACTTCTCTGTGTATTTACTTCCTGGGGCTCCAATATCAAAACTCTTACTCATCTACCTCTGTCGTTTAGTTTTCTCTGTGAGTCCCTGCCCACAAAGTGGGACTCGATGTCCCACTGACATGGCCCAATCAAAGCCCTAATTATAATTTCATCAAGTAAAAGTGAAACCTCTGAATCCAATACAATCTAATATGCCTAGAGGAATAAACCAATTTACAAATATAATCTAATATCTATTTTTGGAATTCATAAATAATACCAAACTGCTATACCTGGGCCACCCCCTCTTCCTCTTAACATGGAACACACACTTCCTGTCTCTTCAGCTTGCGTGCCTCCTCCTCCAGGTAGCAGCCTAGATCTTCTCTCCCACCACCTGCAGGATCCAGTCTGGGTAGACAAGCCCTCCTCCCCCACCTTCCGCCTCCCATAAGTGCTTGGACAAACCTCTATCATTTTTGCTCCATTCTTGTGTGTGTGACTGCTCCTAGGTCCATCTTGTTAAATTGTAAATCCCCAAGAGTCTTGTTCATTTTTGTATTCCCTGGGCTTGACGTGCTCCTGGACACAAGTGGCTTCTCTGGCTATGTTTTTCTTGCTACGAAGGGGAGGTACCTATTGCGGTTCAGTGGCTAAAGCAGAGCTTTGAGGGCCAGAAAGGCCTTGCATAGGCAGCCACAAATGGCTGTGCAGGTATGGGTGGCAGCTCCCCTGGCTGGCCCAGCTGTGTGCTGGCTGCCTCCCTTGGCCCTGGCTGCCTCCCCT
>JAQZBX010051444.1:0-19385 GCA_029593785.1 Cabassous unicinctus | reverse complement strand
TCAGTTACCAATTTCATCCATAACCTAAAACCTTTCTATAGTCTCAAGTTCCGTCTGCTGCACAAACTCCGATGTAGGTCTTCCTCTGAGGTGAAGCTGCCAAGATAAGGTTCTATGGCTTCACTTCTGGTTACTCTTTACTTCACATACATGGGCATTTTTCTCATTAAAATTGTATTGCCATGAAAGGAGAGCCACACTATCCAGGCACTCCAGAGTGGCTAGTCCAAGGGTAGTGTTTGCCAAGACATTGCTTCCTCTGTCAGTGAGGCTCAATGTTCTTGGCTCACCCACTTGTTTGATTCAGCATATGCAGAAGCATTTTAGTAAGCTTTTCATATAGCTTATGTCTAGGGATATTTTCTTGACCAATGAGATCACAATGCCAGACTTGATAATCATGACATATTTTTTTTTGGTTCAGGGAATATTCACCCCTAATTTCTAGCCTAGTACATTGATTTTCTAGCCTACTACATTTTAATATAAAAGTAAACCCAATTTCATTAAACTTAAAAGGAACTTTAACCAAATGAAGTAATTGTTGGAATTCTTAAAAATCAAAATTGTACTTAACAATTTCATATTCTCCTAATTATTACTGTTCATATTAAATAATGAAATCCAGTATGAAAACAAAATTCCCTTTTTTATTCCATAGATTCCGTTACCTACTTCCCAGAAAAGAATATATTACCATTTATTTGGTTTCAATTAACAACATATCAGGTACATCTGTAAATTCATTGCCTCCTCCACAATTCTTAGAAACTTAGGATTTTAAGTGGGAAGCAGAAAACAACCATCTTTGGATTGCACTCCCCAGCTCTGCTCAAGAGATATCCTTTGGGAGAATTTCCAATGCCTTATGATTTTTAAGAAAGGAAATGACAATACGATTCCCCCAACTTATTTGAAAACATTAAAAAAGTATCTCACTAATACTTTACATTTATAAGAATTATTCTGAAAATTGACCTCTGTTTACTGAGTGAGTATAAGATCAAATCAGCAATTCTTTTCATGTATTTTTTTATTTTGCTAGCTACATTAAACAATTAATTAGTGGGCTTGTTGGACAGAGATTTTTTTATTAATTAAAAACACACATTGTATTTTAAATTTTCATTTAATGAAATAAAAATAAGTGCATAGATAAAACCACCTCCACCACCACTACCACTACTGATGAATTACCTGCATTTTCTATTGTTGGCAAATATGGGGGGAAAGTATTAGGTGAAATACGTTTGCATAGTGAAGTTCCTAAGGGAGTTTGCTTAGCATTTTTAGAGTTACTGAATTAGGACAATAGAAAATGTATCAATTACTACTCTACAAAGAGTCTCAAGGATATGTTAAATTATCACCTTATATTAGCAAAAGTAATTAGGGCACGTTTATTTTGATGTTTATTGTCATTTCTGATTAAGCATACAGTGGAAAAATATCAACAACTTTTTTCAGTCAGAAAAGGTACCAACAGTTTTTAACCTTCCTTTTAACAGGAAGAACCATACTTACTCTGGCTGGCATACACTGTATTATTTAGTATAAGAGGAAAACTGAAAACTAGAGTAACTCTAAGGAAAACATAGCTTGCGTGGTGACCACCCTTCCCCCACGCTGTTGAACCTCTGTCAGTGTGACTGTAATCATGTGTAGAACAAGACAGAACTCTCAGGGTTTGGCAGCAGATGGTTATAAAGAGTAACGTAATTGGCCAGCTGTACACTTCATGGCAGTAAAAAGGATGTTTTTGGTGTCCATCCATGTTTTATAAGGGTTTGCTGCCAAGGCATGGTTGCAGTTGTATTATTATGTATGTCAATCCTGAAATTGTGTGTGTAGGAGTCTGTCCTAGGAGCAGGAAGGGCCACTTTCACCATGGAGAGGACCTCGAGTGGGTTTTGAGAGGATAGCTTTTCATATAAGCTCTTCCTGCTGCAGAAAAGTAAAAGGATATAGTCCTTTGATAAATGACAAGCATGGCTGCAGGTAAGAATCTGAAAGGGAAGCAAAAAGAATTTTCTTCCCCTTCCATCTAAGGTGGCCTTTTTAGTGTACTGAGTTTATGGTGGTATTGAGTTCTACGGTGTATGAGTAACATAATTTGATAATTGGTTTAAAGATAAAACAAAGATAAAAATCACCATGTAAAAGTAACTTGGAAACATTTTATATATATAGCTATTATTATATTTGAACAAGAGAAGTTTGGCAGAAGTTGCTTCCTATCTTTCTAAACTGTGAGCTCCCCAAATCTTGTGATGTAGCTGTACTGGGATTCCTTCACTACTTAATACCAGTTAAATCTGAAGATTAGCAGTATAGGACTCCTATGTATATCTAGAAAAATAGATGTGAGTCTTCTCATCTTGAATGATATAAGAAATAATACATACATTAATATACAGGGTAGTTATAATAATAAAAGCTGCAGGCACTCATAGGATGCCCACCCCTGGGCACCAAGCACTTCACACATTTCAATGCATTTAATCTTCCAGCTACCCTTTCAGATAAATGATTATCCTCATTTTTTCCCACACATGAGGAAACTGAAGCACAGTGAATATAATTTGCTCACAGTTTCACAGCTAGTAAGTGGCAGGCCTAGCATTCAAACTGGTCCGAATGTGCCTAACCACTTTGCTTCCCTGCCCCAGTGTGTGAATCCTGAATCTGGAGGACCTTGTCTACATCTAAGCCAAACAACTGTGTCCAAACTACCACCAACTCTTTCCTGGTCTGTGGCAAAAGCCATGCCCGGCTTTCTATCTCTTCCCCTCAGTAATCCACAGAGTGAAAAGAATGGTATTTTTAAAATAGGCATTTAATCATGTTATCTTTGCTAAAGGTTTCCAATCACAATTAAAATAAAATCAGCCTACAGGGTCCTACATCATCTTCCTCTCTTCCTTCTCTGGTCTCCACATGTACTTCTTTCTCCTGTAGCAAACGTTCCTACTTCTCACTATCTGCTCCGACCATATTGACTTGCTACCAGTTCTTCAAAAGGGTCAAGATCATTTCCTCTTCTGTCTGGAATGTTCTTCTCTAGATCTGGGGAAGTTCACCTCCCTGTCATTCACTTCTTAGCTTCAATAGCACTTCTTCCAGGAAGCCTTCCTGTATGCCCTCTGTAAAATTCTCCCAAACCTAGCCACTCTCTAATCAAAACCTTGCTTTATTTTCTAAATAGCACTCATCACGGTCTGATAGTTTCCTTTTTTATTTATATTTTAATTTTTGTCTAATTTTCTTCATTGTAAACTCAACACGCAAGCTCCATAAGGAAAAAGACCTTGCCTATCTTAAGGTTAACCAGAGGCTATCATAAAGTGAATCATTAATCTGTTGTGCTAAAAACAGAATGAACAGACTTAAAATGGGATATAGAGTAAGTTTATTGAGTAAGTGCCAAAAGAGGTTTCTGTCAAAACGCTGGACTGGGGAAGAGGCTTATATGGCTGCTTGAGACAAAGGGAGGCTGTAGGGGAATGGGGACGGATGAGGGAGACATGAGCTATGCCAGCTGAGAGAGGGTTGTGACTTTCCTGGAACAGAATGTCCTTGGGTCCCTTAATCAGCAAACTGTCGTGATTGTGGCAGACTTGCTGGTGTCAGCTCGATTTGTTTGTTACAGTTCCTCCTTTTTAGCAGGGAGAGGGGTCTTTATTAGCACTGCAAAGGATCATTGGTATGTCAGCCTACTTCAGTTAGTCTCTGTTTTTTCTTTGTAATTCTCTGGATAAAATGGAAGCTCAAACAAATCAAGATGGTTAGTAAAATTATTTATCATCCCAATTTTACAAATCGATGAGGTAGAGATTTTACTATGTATATATCTGATATTTGTTAGAACAATTAGGCTTTAGTTAAGATTTCTTTTTTTTTAATAAAGAAAGTCATAGAAATAAAATTGCTAAATGTAGCCAAATAATAGGATGACTTCATTAAACTACAGTAAATATGTGATTTTCCAAACACCTTTTGAAATAAGGTGTGACATTTTAACATATTTCAAACTAGTCTGCATATTATTCCCTACCGTTTAACTCAGCATAAACATTTAACTATCCAGTTTATATACATATATTGTAGAATTATTTCCAAAAAGTATTTTTATTATTCCAAAAGAAATTGATAGTTTACTATTTATCACATTAAAGGTGTATAATAAAATATAATTTTTAAAAGCAGAAAACAACAGGACATTAAGCACACATATCTTCAACTAGATAAATTTAGTCAGTGTTGCCAGATGCAATTTTAATATTTGCTTGAGTTATTTCCATGTCAATCTGTGTTTATTTGTGTCTGTTCTAGGCCCAGTGAAATGATATTAAAGATAAATTAATGGAAGTGTCTTTAAACCCTTGTCCTCTTTCACTTATCTAATTGCACTAGATGTCTCTGTCTCTAGAACTCCAGTCTACTCCCAATACACTCCTCATTCCTTGCATATAGTCCAGTCTCAAAAGTGACTTCAATGATACAGAGCTAATCATATCTGGCCCCTTAGTATTAAAACCTGTCATTACAAGGACAAATTTATTCTTGTGGTACAAACTCTCTTCATGATTTGAACTTTTCTCCCTCACATCCTACTTTAAACCATATCATTCTAATCACCTTCCTCTCCCTTGTCTCTATGTATCTTGACATTCTATTATTTATCTACCTAAAACACCCTACCACTTCTCACTTCTCCCCAGATTTCTGTAGCTAATTTTTAGTCACCCTTCAAGTCTCAACTTCGTTATCTTTTCTTTTGGAAAGGCCTCTCCAAATCCTGTCAATGACTTCCTCTAATAGCCTTGGCAATCCTCTAAAATAGCATGCATTGCATTCTTTTATAATTATCAATTGATTTGGTTATCTGCATCACTGGTCTTTGGAATTCTTGAGCAAAAGGTATATTGCCTTATTTAGTTTCTCTCCAGTACAGGACTTGAAACATGGTAAATATTCAATAATGAATAAATTAGCAAATTTGGCAAAAAAATAAACAAATGAATTTGAAATGTTAGTGTTTATTTGTTTGCCTGTTTGAGAGCTGATTCACTTACTTTTCTTTAAGCTCCATGTCTTAGTTTTCCAAAGGACTACTGATACAAAATACCAGAAATGGGTTTGCTTTTTAAATGGGAATTTTATTTGGGGTAAATCTTACAGTTCTGAGGCCATGAAATGTCCACATCAAGGCACCATCAGAGATGCTTTCTTACCAGTCAGCTACTGGTAAGCCTAGTGTCCTGCCACATGGCCAAGATGGTGGCTGATCTATGCCAAGGTCCCTGCCTTCCCCTATGGGCACACCATCTCCTAGAGTCCAGCTGTGGGCAATTAGGCATAGCACTTGTCTCTTTCCAGGACTCCTCTTTCAGTCTCAGCTGCTACATTTTCTTCCTGAGTTCAGCTGTGAGCTATCAGGCATAAGGCTCATCTCTTCAGATTTGAGCTGCTCCGTGAGCCCAGCCTCTTGGGGGCTTTGTGCTTAAGCTTTGGCTGCCAGTAACCCTTGAGTCCATCTCACATGGCAGAATAAAAAATGGCAGCTTCTTTTCTCTGTGTGACTCTCACTGTGTCTCCATTTATATAAAGTTCCAGTAAGAGGTCAGAGACCCAACATGAGTCACACCTCACTGACACGGTCCAATCAAAAGAGTCCCATACCCACAAGAATGGATTAATTCAAGAACATAATCTTTTCCTTTTTGGGATGCATAAAAGAAGTTTAAACTGTCACACTCCATGATATAGAGACCATGTTTCTCTTGTTCAATGTATCAATAAGACATAGCACAGGTCTGACACACAATGAAGTTTAATAAATATGTATTCGATGGATGAACAAACTGGACAATACGGATATGTTTTTGCAGTTCAAGTGCCTCTCTCAGTGTGGAAAGTCTATTCATTAGGACAGCAAAGTAGCTAAAAACATAAGCTCTAGATTTACTGCTAGTTATTTGATGTCTCTAAAACTCACTTGCTTTATCTAAAAATAGTTCCTTCCTTATAAGGTGTTTGGAAGATTAAATAGGATGGTCTATAAAAGTTTTCAGCATATGGTCTGACACCTAGTAGGTGGTCAATTAATGTTAGGTATGATCATTGTTATTACTGCTGCTCCTCTTTCTCCTCCTCCTTCTATCTACACTGCTAGATGAGAGAAAGTTAGCAACTTACAAGCAGTAAGTGTAGAGAAGAAACAATGGGTTTTAAATATATCATGTCAAAATGACACCTTTTCTTAACCTTTTGATAATCATTAAAGCTTAGCCCTGAACACTGAGCATAAGTAGAACCTTCTCCAAGTCAGAAATCGTGGAAAACCCTTAATGCTATACCCACTTCATTCTCTAATAAAACAAATTACAAAATGGCATTAGTATATTTGCAGTGCATCTTTACAAAAAAATAGCGCTAATTTCAGCCAAATGCATATTTTAATAGAAATAAATACCAAATAATCAGTGAGAGAGGTAAATATTGAGGATATTTATTCATATGCCTATATGAGAATAAATTGTCAGGCCACCCACATATCAACAATGGAATGCAAGAATTTCAAGTAATATGTTTGTTGCCTCCAGTCCCAAATTCATGACATTAATTTCCTAATTAAACATGCTTGTTCTCACTGCATCTTGTGTTGCTACAATCTGATTTGGCACTAAACTAGCTCAAATTGTTTTATATTTTCAGTCTTTTGACTCATTGATATGCATTATATACAACATGCTCTTTTTCTTTCCAACACATCCAGATAGGAAAGCCTTCATTTGTATTCCATACAGTTTGGATAGCAATCTGGATTTTCTGTCAACTTTCCATGATGATATGTTCAGGAGGCTCATTCTCCAGAATGTCAAAGATATTTATAGGCTAGACTGGCAAGAAGAAATGATGTGACTTTGCCAGTGTTCTAACAATTGCTTGGAGTATTTACAAATGAGTCATCTCAAAAGCAGCATACCATCACAAACTGATTGCTCATTGTGCTCACACACTGACGATAATAAATAGCCAATACATAAAGAAAGGTTAGCACAAACTTTTCTGCACTCTTATAGATTGCGCTACTGGATTTTGAGACACCCTAACTTGATTTGCTACCACAGCTTTTTACTACCTCTTCCCTCCACAAAAGCCAAACGAAGAAAGTATGAACATCATTTATATCAAAAAAGTAAATTCTGGATGTAATAGTAATGAGGAAAAGTGTTCAGGACCTCTTCCAATTTCCTGCCATGAATGATATGCATTCTTTATCCTGGGAAGAAATAACTGTAGGATCAAGAATGGGTTGAGCCTGTCATATCAAGAATGGATTATAGCCCAAGCTATAATCAAGTCTTCTAAATAAGTTCCATGACCTAGAAAGAAGGTGTGTGGTTGTGATAGGGTAGAGGATGATGACTTCTAGGCCATCAAAAAGTTCATAACATATGTACCTCTTTAATCCTGTATGTAGAAGTTGAATTTCATAGGAATTGATATATCAAAGACAAAGCTAGGGCTTTCCATTTGACACTTTCTTTTTTTCCTACTGTGTCTTTTCTCCCCTTTATACCCAATTCCTTGGCTCTCTGCAAGGACCTTTAAATGATGGCTATATTAAAAATAATGTTTCTTTTTTATTAGACTATTATCAATGATTTTTGGAGAAGAAACTTCTGTATTATCAGGAGAGTCTGATAACAGTGGTAGTAAAATTATCACCTTTGCTTCTGAATAGGTTATAAGAGAACAGTGTTTTTACAAAAAAAAAGGAGACTCACATTACAAGTGTATGAAATGCCAAGGTTAATATAGCCTATATTATGGTAAAATAAATATCCTTGACATAGCAGAAAATAAAATATGTAAGGAGAAGATACTCTTCATAAACATTCCCAGAAAAGAAAGAAAAAGTCTAAACATTAAGTTTATAAGAAAGGAGATAATACATGAGGACAAATAATATATTTTTAAATTCAGAATATTTTATGTCTCTAAAATATTAAAGACATTACAACAAAGTTTTCCTTATCTAAAAAAGACCCATACCTGAAACCAACATATAATGTTACATGTAAATTTTATTAAAAGAGATCCATACCTATATACATATCTAACTTTTGAAAACAAAGAAATAATCTAATAATAATTCATGTAAAGAAAATTGAACAAACAAGCAACCGTACCAAACAAAACAACTTTCTTCTAAATGAATAAAAGTCAAATTGGCTGAAGGCTGTTTTCTGAAATTAAATGCCAGAAGAAAATGGAGTAACCTCTAATATTTAGAAAGCTTGGGTTGGTATGGAAGTCACGATGTATTTCATGTGTGAAGGCAAAAAACAAAAAGATTTTTTCTGATAGGCAAGTATTCAGAAAACTAGTCAAGAATCTGTGAATCCTGAAAGTTAAATCAAAATCAGATGTGCAAAATTGAAAAGTAATGACTAAAAAAGATATATAAAGTATAGAAATAGGAATAAGTTGAGCTAGAAGCTGAGACAAAAAAGCTGTTCTTTAAAATGTGTATGTGTGCTAAATCCAAGAGTTTTGTCTAGCAAACTGGTTCCCACTTCCTCTGCAGCCTCTTTCTAGCATAGTCTAGCCTGGGATTGTTCTTTCCTTTGATTTGTCTATTAACTTTCTGTTATCACCTTCCCGTGTTCCACAAATTTGTTGAAAATCTTAGTCCACTAGGGTTACACCCTCTCATTCTCTTCATTACAACAGATTTATTTTGTCCTCGGTTTGTTCACTTCTACTCCAGAGGGATCTTGAGATGGATGGGAAGCAGTCCCATTTGTTAATTTGCCAGCTATTAAAAATATATTAAAGCCATTCATTACTCCTCATTCACTAAAGCACCTCTCTTTCTTTACACATTGAAACTTACAATTTAGTGCAGCCAATGAAACCAATATGCTTTTCAGGGACTGAATTTTTAAACAGAAACCTAAAATTATTTTAAGTATGTCCATTTCACTTTTTATTTTTTCAACTCGTCAATTATAAGTAAGGATGGATTTATATCAGCACAATTTCAGTAACTTTTAGAGTTTAACCTCTAGTTATGCATGCCATGTTGATAGAAAACATGTTTTAAAAATATTTTAATTATTCTAAAAATATTTCAAATAAAATGGTTTCTCCATTTAAAATGAGCTAAGATTTATTCTTTTTATGTGTCTTATAATATTAATGTAAATGGTGATTTCATCTTTGCCAATCCTGTTTGTATTAGTTAGTTAATGCTACCACTATTATCTTAGCAAGTTTCATGACATCTAGATACTCAAATAGGGTATTTCATGGTAAAGAATATGATGTGGGAATCCAAACTCTTGTGATTCAGTCATGGTTCTGCCACTCTCAGGGGGGCTTGGGCAGATGTGATTGCGTCCCCATGCTATAGTTTTCTCATTCATAGAATCAAGAACCTAAAGTAAATGATCTGTTGAGTCCCTTTCTTCTGTACATTTCCCCAAAATTTAAGAAAGTACTCCAGTCAATATAACGTGTTTTTTGGAATTGGATTTTGAACAAATTGAGATTTGCTTTATATTAAGGTTATATGTTGACAGAAAAACAGAGACACTTAAAATAAGAAATGGGGAAGAATTCTGATACTTGGTAATATAAATCATGGTGTAACTATATGAGGACTCATTTTTAGACTGATAACATGCTTAGCTTTATTATTATTTAATTAACATTGGATAGGTTTTATTAGCATTTGTGTTCATGTTAAGAAACTTCTGCAAGAAAAGCCACCTAGAGAAGCACAGTCTAAATTTAAAATGAAACCAAAGGAAGGCGACAACAAGACATTAACAAATAATCAATGAAATGGACTGCCTAGAAATAAAGAGTACATTCTAGGGAAGCGGGAGTGGCTCAGTCGATAGAGGCCCCGTTTACCATATGAGAGGCCCCGGGTTCGCTTCCCGGGGCCTCCTTGTGAGGGCAGGCCGGCCCGCGCGGCACGAGGGGCTGATGTAGCGGGACCTCACAGCAAGGGGAAGATAAGCAGACACGGAGAAGACACACAGCGAATGGACACAGCAAGCACAAGCAGCAAGGGGGGGATAAATAAATAAATAAATAAATCTTTAAAAAAAAAAAAAAAGAGTACATTCTAGCTATGCCTCTAGAGTTGATTAGTGAAGACAGGAAGTATTACAAAGGGAAAGAAAATATCATTATGTTTTCACTTTCTTATTAATTTTTAAAAATAATTATGTGTGTATTTCCAGGACACCATGGATTTCAAAATTAAGGATGTTATATACATGCAAGTCATAATCTGAAGATATTTTTAGCTGGATAACACTATGAATCCTTGTATCACTGTTGTAGGAGGGAAATTTTCCTCTACTCTTGTCTCAAGAGCAGAGAGTCAACAGCTCAAGGAAGCCTTTCACAAGTACTGCTTTTGGACCTCAGGTAACAAATTTGTGAAGAGATCCATTCTCCCATATTTGTAAGAATCTTAGCACCACCTTGGCACCCCTATGGCACACAAGTAGGCACATTCACAGAGGACACTGGAAAGAGCATCAGGAATTTGATCGTTGAAGAGGGCCTGATCATAAGAATTTAAGTGAAATTGTTACTGAGATCAAACTTTGGGGATTCTCAGTAATAACTGGAAGTCATTTTGAAAGGCACCTGAATCTATGTGCTTTAGTAACGTTTTATAATTTAGATATTAATGTAAATGGGACTTAAGTATACACTCTTCGGACATACCAGTTACACACAGCATTTTGAACTCGGGTGACTGATTGTACTTCCATCATCACCTAAAATGCTCATGGCCTCCTGCATTTTCTCTGTCAATAACACAGTCATCCGAAATGCATCCACTGACAAAGTAAAAAAAATTAGACAGTCTCCACTTTCAGATTATTTTAGTGACTAGCCAAGTGAGGACCACAGATTACTTTTGGCTTCAAAATGAGAAGGGAAAAAATGTGTGTGTGTGTGTGTGTGTGTGTCCTTTTACTTATTTTTATTAAGATGTTTCCCTCAATGTGGCAAGTTAATCCAAAATGTTTCCTCATTAGGAACAAAGCAATTAAAAGTAACTACAACTCCATAACTGCATCACTGTTTTTAGATGCCTAATTACAGAATTTCTTCAGGGCAATGAAATGTCAGCTCATTAGAACACAGTTTTTATTATTTGAGGCAGACTACAACCAATATAAAAGGTGCCATCTTAAAGTCAGTCATTTGTCATTACCGAACATATGACAAAACTATTCTTTCCAAGCCTTTAAAAATATGTTGATGTTAAACTGAGGTTTATTGCTTACAGGAAATATGTAAATGATAAAAAGGGAAAGTAAGTCTATGTTACACCAAACTGTTTAATAGGATGATTTAAAATTCTTACTTTAAGAAGAAAAGGGAAATTTATCCTATGCTTTCACTTAACAAAAACCATAAAGTACCTTTTACTTTAATCGATATAAATTGAAGCTTTTCTAGTGTTGAGTAATCTTTCAATTACATAGATTTTTTCTTTCACTACAAGTTTTTTTTAAATAGCTGTACTATTGACACATGGAGGGGATGAATAGTATTGGGAACATTTATTCATATTGTTTTCCACTTGGAATATACATGACATATACTTCTGAGAGATTCTACAGGGCCCTTTGAGTGAGCCTGAAAGATTGGGCAGGTTATGGATGCTGACACTTGTTTCATCCTGGCAGAATAACTGAAATGAATTCTAACTGTATGGTATCCAATACCAATGCCAACAAATGCTTCAATATTTTCTTATCAAACTTTTAGTTTGCTGTTTCAGTGAATCTTTCTATTTCTCTATGCTCTTATGTTTGCTTCTCTACTATTGTTTTCTGAGTGGAAATACTTTCTAAATAGTATACCTTCTTTCAAATGGTGCAAAAACAAGACTACCTAAGACCACTGGTGACAACAGTTAGGGAAAAAAATTTTTGACAAAATGACTTTAGCACTTCTTTGGAAATTACTGACCATCAGGCAGTCTGGTTTTTCGTGTCCATCTGGACAAAATACTTGAGGGACTTTCAGCACCTCCATCTCCCATTCTGCACCTTGGTTTTCTTCAACATAAGATAAGGTTTGACTTATATTGTCTCTAAAGTCCCTTTCGGTTTTGATATTTGGTGACTTGATTTGAAGAATTCAATCCCTCTCAGCTGTGAATGAAATTGCATTTTCCTTTTGTACTCATTAAAGTGATTAGCATTGTTACCCTCTTCTTCCATTAGCTACACTTGAAGAATGGATAAAAGCAGAGGTCGTCACTCCCTCCTGTTCTAAAGGAGATCTGCATGCTCTATAAAGAGAGCAATAGGAGTTTTTGAGGGTCTAGTCCCTTTGTCATCTATAATAGCTAGTAGAATGCATGCTTCATATCAGGATTCTCAAAGTGTCTAACGAAGTCTTCTAGAATATCAAGTGGGGTTTTTCCTGCTGTCTTAGAATTGATGCCATGGCCCAAAGTGGAGGATATAACAACAAAGTACCCAAAAATTTAAGGTGGAAACACCACCAGTAGGTACTATCAATCAGCCACTTTTCCTCAGAGTTAACTGAGAGGCCTCACAATTCAGTCATTCAGTCATTCTTGCTCCTGCCTCCCCCGGCACCCTCCACCCCCAAGCTAGCATAAGAATATACCTAAGAAAGTGACCCATCTCTTAGGGAGCGCTGATTCCATGGATGAGAGGTGTAAAGCCAAGTGGCTCTGAGAAAATCACTTGCAAAGATGAAGGGTACCAGCAAAAGTTGAATTGACAGCTTGTTCTGCAGCTTAAAGCTTGCTGAACATCAGAACCTGCTGACCCACCCTGGCATCCACACAAAAACAGAGTGGTGAAATTGTTCCTGAGAGTTTTCTGGAAGCTTGTTAGTAAGGATTTTTATAACTCTATAGTTCTTCTCCCCTATGGTGGGGAAGAAAAAGGAGGTGACTATTTAGACTAAAGAGTGGTGCCCACTTCTGATGTGGCCATGTATTGAAAGGGAATGACTGCTGAACAATTTTGTGCCATAGTGATTGAAGGGGACATGTTTTTGGTGTGTTTAAGAAGAAAATAGTAGGTCCTCCACCCTGTCTCTGGGCTTTGCTGGGGGTAAACTTCAGCTGTCTCTATGCTCCACATCTAAGAGCAGCAGGCTTAGTAGAGGTGAAGGGACCATAGGTAGCTACAGTCAAGCAAAGGCATACCTGCCTCGGTGGCATATGCCATGGGAATACCCATGTGAAGACCAGTACATCAGCAAAGGATTACATGTATATCAATCAGAGAGAAATAAACCAGACTGAGGTCTTTACTCTTATGTCAGAAGAGATGGGATCACCCTAGGCTCTCTCCCTGCTCCTCGTGTCTCACACGAGAGCAGCTCATGCATAGAAAAGAGAGAGGGGGGAAGGTGTCCTAAAGCCAACTAGATCCCCTTCCTTTTCAGGAGCCACAGCTATAGGCTGCCCTTGGGTTGGGGGAAAGCTCAAACTTTGCATTGAGTTGAGAATGAAGTTTTAAAAACGAAAAACAAACAAATCTTAACTACTGAAATGACACTGTTCTAGCAACCTAAGGTGAGAGAAATCCTGGAATCAAGTCAAGATGTCTTGAAGCCTTCCTGGTGTGAAAGAAGGATACATTAGAGTAAAGTTGGAAATACTTATTTGAATTAGAAATCAAATTCATAGCTCCAAGAGTTAAGAATCTTCCAAAATTAAAGACGAAAAGGCTAGCCTTCCCTTTACTTGACTGGGATCAAAGTTGGAATGGAACAGTCTACTTTCACTTTAAACCACAAAATATACTTTTCTATTTTCTTTCAGCTGCCCCAAGATTCTCTATTTTCAGCTTGAAAGTCTCAGAAAGAAAGGAGAGTGTAAATGAGAAACACATCATTTACTGAGGCTTATTTTTTTAAAAAAAGCAACAACAACAAAAAACAAATACTAAGTCTAGAGATAGATAATTACTTCTTTCATTTTTTCAGATGTCTCCTTACATTTCCAATTTTCCTGTCAATTAAAAGAGTGTACTAAAGTGCTGCCTTCCTCTGTGGCCTATCTTGGAATTATCAGGGAACTCGCCCTTTGACTTACTCTTGATTATACCTGATGCATTTCAGAAGTGGGATCTGTTTCATTCTCATGCTAATGTTACACAATCTGACATCTGTGTCCATATAGCTCATGCTCATAACCACATCAAAATTCTTTGCTCAGTTTTTTAAGAGTGTACTTTGTCCAAATATATCATAACTCACTGGTCCCCATAGGGGAATAAGATATAGGGTATAGAGAGGTGATAAGCAGTGCCTACTTCCTTAATCATCATAGCATCTCATACGTGATATTTAAATCTGAGGATTATAAGAGGAAAATCACAAGTAAGAAAGATAACATCCTAAATATAGAAAAATCTTAGTAGGACTGTTTCATCACTAATTAAAATAAGCACCCAGGCAACTGCAACACTGAAGCTGGGTGGGGAAAAAATCAAACTGAATGCTGTATTAATAAGTCTCTAATCATCAGACCTGAAGTATAATACAGATAAAACAAATAATAAAAGAATAAAGAATAACACAAATAAAACAAATAATTAACCTTGGTAAGGTCTTTTAAGACAAAAACCCTACCATTTTTTTGTGGTTATTAATACCTTGATTGAATCTACGGAAATTTTTCATTTCTCAAATGTTAAAAATTTAAATCTCAACTCTGTCTTTTTCTAGCTGTGTGATCTTGAGCTTAGTTTCATTTCCTTCTAAACTTGTTACAAAATTTGGCACATATAAAATGTTCAACAAAAGTAGTCATAAAGATTAGTATCTTATGAGCATCATAAATGACGTGATTTTAATTAGCATATTTACACAGACAACACATAAGCATTTTACTTTCCTGTGCACTTGAGTATGTAGTTTGTGGTTTCAATCAATTTGGGGGGATTATTCAAGGTAAATAGAAACAAGCCCTTCTCTCATTTTAAACAGGAGGATTGCAGTAGTTGTATTTTACACAAACTCCTGGCTCATCACACTGCTTTCAGAAGAATTTTGCTGAAAATTTAGAGAATTATGTTTAAAAAGGCCATTTGGAATGGAAGCACAACTTTATTGTTTATATTGTATACATCATAAGGAAACATTGCAAATAGTTATTTCATTTGTATTTATGACATTATGCCCTTGGCATCTATAATCCTGCTTAACTACAAATGCAGTTCCCAGGTCTATTCACATAAAGTGAACAGATTATAATCCAATTGGTTGTTTGAGAAATCATAAAGCAGCAATAGCATCTCCCAACTGCACTATCTCTGTTGTTAAGGCAGAGACTAGGTGACTGAAAACAGACTTACAGATTCAGTGATTTAAGTAAGAGGCCTGTTTATTTCTCCCCATGAGACCATTAAAATGTAAGCATGTCAGGCTAGGTTAGGTGGCTGGATCACTCTAAGCATACCTTTTATATCTGAACCCAAGGGGGCAGGTACAGTTCCCACCATCTCACACCCATAAGGAAGGATGAAAAAAGCAGAGAGAACACACTTAGTTCTTCCCTCGGCGATTTCTCCATGTGACACATATCACTTCCATAGAAATTCTAAAGGCCAGAACTTAGCTACACAACCACATACCATCTTTAACTGAGTGCTTAGTGAGTACTAATATTAAAGAAAGAAATGGTGGAAATGTTGGCTTAAAACCCATGCCCAACATAAATCATGACTTCTGGTTACTTTCACCAGGAACAGATTGAAAGTAAATAGTCTAGAAAACTTCTGAGTTTTGACAATGATACCAGAATCTTGACATGTAAAGCCCAAAAGTTTCCTCTCCAAATTAACCTCAGGTCTGAAGTCCAGGAAATGAGAGTATGAACCTTATGCAATAGGATCAAGGGGGCTATACTGTCCACTATTCAACTCATATGTGATGCTGTACAATATTGGATAAGGAAGAGTTATCCAGAAGGAAAGTCCAGGACTGCAGAGGACAGTGAGCAAGAGAGTTCCTCATAGACAACAGGACCAGGGTTTCAAAGATGAACTTGACTCCTCGACCATGGCAGAAGGGCCTCGTGGTCCTGCAGTGCATGGACAATCACTGTTTACAAGCCTTATAAAATGAAGTGCTTTTTGTTTTGTTTTGTTTCATGTTTCTTTTTATTTTGGTGGTTATCTTGTAACTTTTACACCACAATATCTCTGGTGGAAAGACACCTAGCCTATGAGTTTACAAATCACTGGAACAGAAATGGCTACATCTAGACCTGAAGGCAATGGGAAATGTGGACCCCTCAGATCTGAGCATGGCATGGCCATCTGACCAGCCCTGAACTGCATATTTTGGATAGTTACATTGAAGAGAATCCATGCTTACTTTCCTTAAGCTGTTGTATTTGGGTATCTCTTTATTACGAAAGTTTAATGGATGCTTAACTGATCCAGTCTCCATGATTGAAGATAAGGATATGCAAACTACAGACTCTGGGCTAAAACCCAGCCTGTCACCTATTTTTGTAAATAAAAATGTTATTGAAACACAGCCATTCCCATTCATTTACAGACCATCAGGGTTGTTTTGTGCTTCATATAAGAGTTGAGCAGTTGTAACAAAGATCATTTGACCAAATCTAAAGTATTTGCTATCTGATCTTTTACAGAAAATATTTGTCGATCCCTCTTTTAAACTCTAAACAATATGAATTGATAGGAAAATAGTATAAATAAGATTGTCTACAAAATATATTTCTCTGAGCTTTGAAGATCTGTCTATATTCTCTTCAATGGATTTCTGGCAGAAAATAAAAGGGGAACTAGTGAGAGAGAGACAGAGAGAAAGACAAAGAGAGTACTTCACACTCTTCTTGGAGTAAAATAACAACATTGGTGAGTATAACAAACAAACATTTTATTATATCCACTCTGCTGCTTTATTACTGTTAAAGCCCTATGTTTTGCCTAGGCCTTGTCCTTCGCTACAATATAAGGAAAAAAGTCCCATGTGAAAAGTAAACAAACAGTAGCATTTCCCAGGACTGAACAACTTCTGACAAATCCTAATACTCATGGGAAAGTTCCCAAGTAAATGGTGAAATTCTCTCCACCCTCAGGAGCCTACTGCTTCCCTATTATTTTTACAGCCCCTTCAATATTCAGCAAGGACTAAGAAACACTTCTTTAATCATCCAGAAACCTTCCTGGGAGCCATTGCTATCACTTGATCTGAATCTATTGAAATCTATTGTCTATAAAGTATTTCTACCTGGATTTTTAGTATTTGGAAACTGCCTTCATTGTATCCATATCTTTGACAAATACCAGTATACATGATCTTGAATCATCCTTAATAATCTGACTCCTTTTATCATACATGCTTTCACTTCTATTTATTTTTATGATGGTACATATCCTTCAGTTACTTACCTATCTCTTTAAGAGAATCCTGCCGTCTGGCCACTTCATACAGTTCTTTTAACAATAAATACAGTAAATTAAATCTGATAAGATATTCACTTTATCTTTTAAAATTACTGTCACATACTTAATATAATTTAGAGGATAGCCAAGAGAATAAACTCTTCTATAATCATATTAAAAGCACTAAAGTCTAACCTTCATTAGCACCAGGAATAATTTGCTTCTCTGCATTACTAGAGGAATGCTGAGTGTTGGGTTGTTTTCTTTACAGGGTGGATGATCTAATGATACCTCATGCTAGACTCTTCCAAAGATAATGAGTACATTACCTTAAGGTTATTAGCACTTAATTCAAACAATGCTAAACTTGATGCTTTATTGAATTTTTAATTAAACCTTAGTATTTTTTAATACATAGAACTAAACCGTCTATATTTTTTTTAACAAATCAATTTTATTGTTACATATTAATAAAGCATAAATCCACCCAAAGTGTACAATCAATGGTATTCAGTGTAATCACATATCTGTGCATTCATCACTTCAATCATTCTTAAAGCACTTTCATTATTCTAATAATAATAAACAAAAAACAAAGAAAACTCATCACTTCTCAATCTCTCTCTGCTTCCCCAGCCATATATACCTGCAATTCTTTTTCTTTCTCTCTAGTTTATTTGTAATTATACTTTGTAAAAACAGTCTTATATATGCAATATCACCCATATTTGTGTTTTACATGAGGTTTTACTGTCATTTACAGTACTATGTTACAGTTTTTAGCTTTCTTTCTAGTAATATACATGACCTTAGACTTTCCCTTTCAACCACTGTCATACCCATACAATAGCACTGCTAGTTACAACCCCATGATATCCTTTCACCATTTCTATTCATTTCCAAAGATTTACAATCTTTTTACCAATTCTGCACAGATTAAAGCTCAGCTTTCTGTTCTCTAACCTCATTCTGTTTTTTGGTGACCCATATTCTAATTATTAACTCCATGAGTTTACACAATATATTTAGTTCATAATAGTGTAATCATACAGTATTTGTCCTTTTATGTCTGGCTTGCTTCACTCAACACGTCTTCCAGTTTCTTCCATGTTATCTTATGCTTCACAACTTCATTTCTTCTTACCCCTCCATAATATTCCACCATGTGTATACACCACAATTTACTTATCCATTCATTGGTTGATGGACACTTGGCTTGTGAATAATGCTGCTATGAACATCAGTGTGCAGATGTTTGTTCATGTATCTGCTCTCAGTTCATCTAGGTATATAACTAGTAATGGTATTGCCAGGTCTTATGGCAAGTCTATATTCAACTTCTTTAGGAGCTGCCAAACAGTTCTCCACAGTGGTATACCATTCTACATTTCCACCAACAGTGAATAAGCATTCCTATCTCTCCACATCCTCTCCAACATTTACAGTTTTTTGACTTTTTAATAGCAGCCAATCTAATTGGTGTGAAATGATATTGCATGGTAGTGTTAGTTTGCATTTCCCTAATCTCTAGTGAGGTTGAACATTTTTTCCTGTGTTTGTTTGTCATTTGTATTTATTCTTTGGATAATTGTCTTTTCAACACTTTTGCCCATTTTTTAATTGGGTTGTTTGTCCTTTTATTGTTGAGTAGTGTGATCTCTTTTTATATCATGGATATACACTTATTGAATATGTGAGTGCCAAATATTTTTTCCCATTGAGTCAGTTGCCTTGTCACTCTTTGACAGAGTCCTTTGGTGTGCAAAACTGTTGAATTTTGAGGAGGTCCCATTTATCTATTTTTCTTTTGGTTGATCATACTTTGGGTGTAAGGTTTAAGAAACCACCACCTACCACGAGATCTTGAAGATGTTTTCCTACATTTTCTTCTAGGAGTTTTATGGTTGTTGCATATATATTTTG
>JAQZBX010051443.1:0-19357 GCA_029593785.1 Cabassous unicinctus | reverse complement strand
CTAAGTAAAGAGATACAAATTTTAGAACAGAATCAAACAGAATTACTGTAGTTGAGTACCACAATAACTGAAATAAAAAGTTCCCAGAAGAGTTTCAACTGCACTTCAGAGTTGGCAGAAGAAAGAATCAGTAAGCTCAAAGACAAGAAACTTGAAATGAGTCACGGTAAGGAGCAGAAGGAAAAAAGAATTCTAAAAAGCAAAACTAGCCTAAGACATCTCTGGGACATCATAAACATACCAATATACACATTACGTGAGTAGTCCCAGAAGGAGAAGAGAAATAGAAAAGGCAGAAAGAATATTCAAAGAAATAATGAAAGACAACTTACCAAACGTAGCAAAATATGTGAATATGCACATTCAAGAATCCCAGGGAAGACCAAACAGGGATAAACATGAAGAAAAATACTCCCTATCATATATATATATATTTTTCATTGGTTTATGCAACTTTATTGAAGAAAAATAAATCAATTACTAGCAGAGCTATTAGTTGATCACTCATCCATTGACAACTTGCTTCATTTATTCAGTGCTATATTAAACAGTGTATTGGAAGATAGATTAACTAATAGCTCCAAGCTTCCTAACAATTTAAATGAAAATTACAAAATGTTTGATACCCTATTTTGGAATACAAAGGGTGTTTGACTTCCAATTTCCATTTTCTGTAAAACAAGAACAGGTTATTCCTTTATTGACATGCATAAAATACATCACATTTTCTGTTTTGTTGATGCTATAAATTCAATACCAATTCTCCAGCCACATCAGTTATGAGCATAAAGTATATCATGTAACCTCAAATCTCTAACAGTGGAAGGCTTAAAGAATGGATGCTGCTATAGAGTAATGCTGCTTCCTTTGATGTGACAACTGAACATCCATCTCCCTTCCCCTCAGATGACTTCTTCAGCATGTTAGAGCAGTGAGGAATGGTTTTAGTCTCATAACCAAGTTAGAGTGAAGACATTGGCCACATAATACACATGCTCCATTTTTTAAAAAAATTCTGAATCTTGGTCAACTGTTCTCTTGTAACTACTTTACAGTTTTTAAAAGCAGTTATTGTACAAAGCTGGAAGAACTTAAGTCTTCTCAGATGATCATGTGAATGAATGGAGGGAGGTAAACAAAAAAATAAAATTAAAAAAGATGAGGTCTGATAGGGGAGCTGCCAGATAAGAAAATAAAAAAAGGAACAGTAATTTAAAATTTATTCCAGCTATAATGCAGGTTATTCTGACTTTAAGGTAGCATCACATGGCATACTTCTGAGTCCGTTCCCGAGATATTCTGTTGTACTTATCTCTGTCTGTTTTATAAATCAATGCAATCTCTGGCACTAAGGGGTCATCTGGGTTTGGATCACATAGCAGTGAACAAATGGATAAAAGAACTTTAGTAATAGTTAAAGCAGGAGACCACTGTGATCTTAGAATATCGAGACAAATGCTGCCATTACTGTTAATATTTGGATGATAAATTCTTGTTGTAAATGCAACCTTAGGTGGTTTGAAGGGGTAGTCTGTAGGAAAATGAATTGTCAAAAAGAATACACCACCTTGATATGGGCTGTCATTAGGTTCCATAATTGTGGCTTGCCAATGAAACCTATCATCCCCAACTGGACCTGCAGAACATTGTGCTGGCATGTCACAGGCCAAATCACTAAGTTTCTACACCAAGACAGAAAATGATGGGTTATGTAACCTTATTAATCCATTCCAGCACCATAGTCTGTGCTTTTCGTCTGACTCCACACTATCTCAGTTTGCACTCAAAGGTCTGGCCAAAACTCTTGATTATCAGGGCGGTGGGGAAGGATTCTATCTTCGTCTCACACCAGTTCTGCCAGACACAGGCACAGAGGGGCCGGGCCGGGGCCTCCTTCAAGCTGCGGCCTCGACCTCCTCCCCGCGCGGCAGCTGGTGCCTCGCTGGCCCTACAGGACTCACGTGCATGACACAGCAACAAGATGTCCGCTCTGATGGAACTCCCTATCATATATTGATTACACTATCGAATGCAAAGGACAAGGAGAGAATTCTGAAAGCTGCAAAAGAAAAGCAAAATGTTATGTAAGACAGAGACCCAATTAGATTGAGTACAGATTTCTCATCAGATACCACAGAATGTGTTGAAATACTTAAAGTGTTGAAAGAAAGCAACTGCCAGCAAAGAGTTTCATATCTGTTGAGAATTTCTTTCAAAAATGAGGGAGAACGCAAGTATTCTCGCTGACCTGATTTTGTGATAATCAGGGTAGGCTAAACATTCGCTATATTAGAAACCATGCATGTGTCCCCCGACCTAGTTTTTCTCCCTAGGTCGGTTTTTAGAATGCTGGTGATAAACCAAGCCTGATTTATTATATGACCATCATGTATGGGTAAGGACTGTAATTTTGGGTATCTTTGGTTGACCTTGGGAGATATAGTGGGGGGACGGATGTGGCTCGGGTGGTTGGACATCCATCTCCCATATGGAGGGATCTGGGTTCGACCCCCGGGACCTCCCAGTAAAAATTTAAAAAAAAAGAAAACCATGGAAGGCGTGTGGGCCACCAGGCCCTGTGTGTGGGTGTGTCATCAGCCCCCGCGAGTGGGTGAGCCACCGGGCCCCGTGCGCGGATGAGCCTCCAGGCCCCGCGAGTGGGTGAGCCGCCAGGCCCCATGCATGGGTGAGCCTCCAGGCCCCGTCCACAGGTGAGCCACCAGGCCCTGCATGTGAGTGAGTCGCCAGGCCCCACGAGCCACACAGCAAGATGATGACGTAACAGGAGAGTGACACAAGGGTGAGCCAAGACAAGACGCACTAAAAAACCAGGAACTAAGGTGGCGCAGGCAGTAGGATGCCTCTCCCCACATTGGAGGTTCCAAAGATGGAATCCCAGTGAAGACAGGAGGAGAAGGATGAGAAGAGAGGGCAGGAAACGGACACAGAGAGTTGCCCAGTGAATGGACACAAAAACAGCAAAAACGGGGGGCGGGGCGGATAAAAGTTAATAAATAAATAAATCCTTAAAAAAATGTATAGGGAGGAAGATTCAGACTAAACTTAGTAGTAATACTCTGACGATGCTCTTTCATGATTTGTTAACAAATGTTTCACAACAATGTAGGGTGTTTGTGGTGGGGTGATGTGTGGGAGCCCTGTATGATGTTATACATATTTGTTTTGTAAGATCACAGTGTTTATTGAACACTTATAGTTTATGTATGTTCATGTATGAATGATATACTTCAATAAATTGTTTAAAAAAAAATGAGGGAGAGATTAATACATTCTCAGATAAACAAAAGCTGAGGGAGTTAATCACTACTAGACTTGTCCTAAAGGCAGTGCTAAAGGGAGTTCTTTGGACTGAAAAGAGTCACTAGACAGTTGCTCAAGTGGCATAAAGAAATAAAGATGTGCTGCAAAGGTAATGATTAGGGTAATTATTAATTCCAGTATTTTTATATTGTATTGTTTGATATTTAACTCCACCTCTACAGGTGCTAAAATGCAAATGCATAAAAAGAAATGATAAATCTATGTTTTTTGACATAGAGTATACAAAGATTAAATGGTAACAAGTACAAAAAATGGTGGGGGGTAGAGGGGTGTTAAAATTTAACCCCTTGGTAACCACAAGGAAAACATGTGAAAAATATATCCATATAGAAAAGAGAAGGCATTCAATATGGCACAACACACAAAAAATCAAATATATGAAAGTATGCATTAATAGAAGAATTCAGGGACAAAAATGGTGTAAGACTTAGAAAGGCTAAATAGCAAAATGGCAGAAGAAATTCCTGCATTGTCAGTAGTGACTTTAAATGTAAATGGATGAAACTCTCCAGTCAAAAGGCAGAAATTGGCAGAATATATAAAAAAGCATGCCCCAACTGTATGCTGTTTGCAAGAGACTCAACTTACATTCAAAGATACAAGTAAATTGAAAGTGAAAGGATGGAAAAATATATAGCTTGCAAGTAGTAACAAAAGAGAGCAGGAGTAGCTATTCTAAGATCAGATAAAATAGACTTTAAGTCAAAAAAAGTTATGAGGGATGAAGGTGGTGATTATATTCTGATAATGGGGTCAATTCTACAAGAAGATGATTTATGTGTGTATATATATATATACATATATATGTGTATATATATTCCTAACAACAAAGCTCCAAAACATATTAAGGAAATACTGACCAATTTGAAGGGAGAAATGGATGGTTCTACATTATCAGTAGGAAACGTATACCACTTTCAAAAATGGACAGAAATCTAGTCAGAAGATCAGTAAGGAAATACTAGACTTGAGCAATACTTAAAACCAACTAGACATAACAGAAATATATAGAACACTTCACCCAACAGTATCAGAATGCATAGTCTTCTTAAGAGTGCATGGATCGTTCTCCAGGATAGAACATATCTTAGTTCATACAAAGGGACTCAATAAATTAAAATATTGAAATCATACAATATATCTTCTCCAACCACAAAATTGAAACTAGTAATCAATAACAGAAGAAGAAATGGAAAATTCAAAAGTTTATGGAAATTAAACAACATACACTTCAACAACCAATTGGCTAGAAAGGAAATCATAAGTGAAATTAGGAAATATCCTGAGGTGAATGAAAATGAAAATACAACATTCCAAAACTTATGAGATGCAGTGAAGGCAGTGCTGAGAGGGAAATTTATAGCTCTAAATGCTTACATTAAAAATAAGGAGGACTTCATATTAGAGACCTAACCACAAAACTGGAAGAACTAGAAAAAGAGGAGCAAACTGAACTCAACATGAGCAGAAGGAAGTAAATAAAGACAAGAGCTGAGAGAAATGACGTGGAGAGCAACAACAACAACAAAAAATTAGAGAGAATCAAGAAAACCAAAAGTTGGTTGTTTGATAAGATCGATAACATTGATAAACTTTACCTAGACTGACAAATTAAAGGATACAAATAATGAAAATCAGAAATAAAAGAGGGGTACATTACTACTGACCCTGCTAAAATGAAAAGGACTATAAGAGGATACTATGAATAACTATACATCAATAAATAAAATAACTTAGTTGAAATGGTCAAATTCTTAAAAACAAGCAAACTACCTACATTGCCTCAAGAAGAAATAGAAGATCTCAACAAACCAATTACTAATAAATAAATAGATTGAATCAGATAAAAAACCTACAAACAAAGAAAAGCACAGGACCATATAGAGTCACAGGCAAATTTTACCAACTAGTCCAAGAAGGCTTAAGTCCAATTCTACTCAAACTCTTCCAAAAAAATTAAAGAAGAGAGAATAGTCCCTAATTCATTTTATGAGGCCAACATCACCCTCATACCAAAGCCACATAAGGATTCCGTAAGTAAAGAAAATTACAGAGCAATATCTCTTATTCATATAGAAGTAAAAGTCTCCAAAAATATGCTAACAAGTCAAATACAGCAGCACAATAAAATAACTATCCACCATAGTCAAGTGGATTTATTTTAGGTATGCAATGTTGGTTCAACATAAGAAAATCAATTAATGTAATACACCACATTAACAGAATGAAGGGAATAACACACAGAAATGATTATCTCAATTGATGCAAAAAAGACATTTGACATAATCCAGCACCCCTTCTTGGTAAAAGCACTTCCAAAACTAAAAATAGAAGGAATCTTCCTCAATATGATAAAGGGCATATATGAAAAACCCACAGCGAACATCATACTCAATGGTGAAAGACGAAAACTTTCCCTCTAAAATCTGAAACAAGAAAAGGACACCCACTGTCACCACTGTTATTCAATTTTGTTATAGAAGTTCTTGCCAAATCAAGTAGGAAAGGAAAAAAAAAAAGTCATCCAAATTGGAAAAGAAGAAGCAAAAGTTTCCCTAATTGCAGACGGCATAATCCTAAATACAGAAAATCCTGAAAAATCCACAAGAAAGCTACTAAAACGAATAAATTAATTTAGCAAAGTGGGAGGGTACAAGACTAACATCCAAAAATCAAAAGTGTTTCTACACACAAGCAATGAACTATCAGAATTAGAAATCAAGAAAAAAAATTCCATTCACAGTATCAAAAAATTAAATATTTAGGAATAAATCTAACCAAGAATGTAAAGGACTTGTACACAGAAAACACCAAGTATTGCTAAAATAAATCAAAGCATACTACATAAATGGAAGAACATTCTGTGTTCATGAATTGGAAAACTAAATATTATTAAGATATCAATCTCACTCAAAGCAATTTATAGATTCAATGCAATCCCAATCAAGATTCCAACAACCTTCTTTGTAGAAATGGAAAAGCCAATGATCAAATTTATACGGAAGTGTAAGGAGATCCAAATTGCAAAAGACATATTTTAAAAGTACAAACTTGGAGGACTCACACTTCCCAATTGTAAAACGTATTACAAAGTCACAGTAATCAAAACAGAATGGTACTGGCACAAGGACAGAAAACCCACTGGAATAAAATTAAGAGCTCAGATAACAATCCTCACATTATGGCCAACTGATTTTTGATGAGGAGACAAAGACCACCTAATTTGGAAATAATATTCTTTTCAACGAATTGTGCTTGGAAAACTGGATCTCCATTTGCAAAAAAAAGGAGGAGGATCCCTACCTTATACTATATACAAAAATAAATTCAAAATGGATCAAACACCTAAATATAACAGCAAGAAATATTAATCTCCTAGAAAAAAACATAGGAAATATCTCCAGGACTCTGTATTTGGCAATGGTTTCTTAAATTTACACTAAAAGCATAAGCAGCAAATGGGAAAAATAGATAAATGAGACCTCATCAAATTAAAAAAGTTTTGAACCTCAAAGGACTTTATCATGATTTAAAAGTGACAACCTACATATTGGAACAAAAGATTTGCAAACCACATATCTGAAAAAGGTTTTAATATCCAGAACATATAAAGGACTCCTTCAACTTAGCAACAAAAAGACAAACAACCCAATTTAAAAATGGGCAAAAAACTTGAATAGACATTTCTCCAAAGAGAATATATATATGGCTATAAAGCACATGAAAGACATTCAACATCATTGGCCATCAGGGAAATGCAAATGAAATCCACAATGAGATACCATTACACACCCTTTGGAATGCCTGCTATTAAAAATAATAATAACAATATTTCAAGTGTTAGAGAGGATGCTGAGAAATAGGAACACTCATTCTTCGCAAGTGGCAAATGTAAAATGGTGTGGCTGCTATGGAAGACAGTTAGTCTGTTCTTTAGAAAGTTGAGTATACAATTACCATATGATCCTGTAATCCCAATACTAGGTATATATCCAATATAACTGAAAACAGAGACTGAAACAGATTTGCACATCAGTGTTCATAGCAGAATTATTTACAAGTGCCAAAAGTTAGAAGCAAACCAAGGATCCATCAACCTTAAATGGATAAACAAATGTGGTATGCATATAATGGAATATTATTTGGCCTTAAAAAGGAATGAAGTTCTAATCCATGTGATAACCTTCATCATGTGTGAAATAAGCAAGACACAAAAGGACAAATACTGTATGATCTCACTGATATGAAATAATTAGAATAAGCAAACTCATAGGTCAGAATCTAGACTATAGTTTACCAGGGAACAGAGTGGGGATAGGGAATAGGATGTTGAGACTTAAAATGTGCAGGGTTCTATTTAGAACAATGTTTTAGTAATGGATGATGGTGATGGGAGCACAACATTGAGGACATGATTGAGAGCTCTGTTATATATATGAGTGTGGTTAAAAGGAAAAATGTTAGGTTGTATATTTGGTAATAGAATACTTTTTTTTTTTAATCCATGGAATACAATTGGTGAACCCTAAATTAAACCATGGACTATTGTTAATAGGACAATTATAAAAAATGTGCTGTCATCAATCTTAACAAATATTCCACACCAATGCAATGTATTCACATTAAGATGGTATGTAGGAATCCTATATTTTATGCATGATTTTTCTGTAAACCCAAAACTTTTTTAATAAAGAAAAAATATTCCTTTTATTCTTATTGTTTTGCAATCTCATAAATGATGGGTCTTCTGTGTATGTATGTGTTTGTCATTTATTTTGGTGGACACTCTCTAGACCTTTCAATGTGAAAATTCATATTTGTTAGTTCTGGAGTTTTATGTTTTATGTAATTTCTTTACATAAAGAAATTCTGTATCCTCAACTTCATGCTTCTCCATTTTCCCTTTTCATATGTTCTGTTGGTTAGACTTCTTGTATTCTGTAATTTTCTTATAATTTATTGTTATTCTCTAATTATCTTTATTTATTTATTTATTTATTCATTTTTATTGTGGGTAAAAATCAAAATTTTCACAATACATACCAATATTTGTAAAATGATATATAAATATATATGCCTATATGTGCATTTGCTTACATAAATGTTATTTATATATATATATATTTAAATATATATTTTTAAAAGGTGCTTAGATTACCTAAATATTACTTAGAAATTACAGAGATTCCCATGTTCCCCATCTCCCACACCTCCCACAACATCCCACACCAACATCCATCATCAGTGTGGCACATTACCTGCAATGGATATATACATCCTGGGGCCTTGCCACCAAGCATAGACCACAGTTCACATCATAGACCACAGTCTCTCCCACAAAGTTCTGCATGGTATATGCTGATGCAAAATGGCCTACATCCGTTGCCTCAACGCCACTCAGGACAACCCCCAAGTCCCGAAAAAGCTCCTAATTTCAACTGCCCTTCCTCTCCCTGCCCCGAAAACATCCAGTGGGCACCGGCTCCACCTCACTGTTACAATTTCTTCCATTGCTTGAATCACGATATGTCTACAACAGAACACCACCAAGTCCACTCTAGTCCACAGCTCCTCCCCCAATCCTGAAGGGACTGGGATGGTGATGTCCACTCTACCTCCAAGTGAGAGAGGGCTTATATCCCATGGATATGGTGGATGGGATTATCCTACCTGCAGCTGCAGGCCCTCTCCATGGCCGTTGCCCATCGTCGTCTCCTTGCCAGGTGACTTGGATGTCTCTCCCTTGATTTTTCCTTTCAATTTGTCAAACTTCCTTTAGTATTTCTTGAAGTGCCGGTTTCTTATTGACATACTCTCTTAATTTCTGTTTATCTGTGAATATTTTGAACTCTCCATCATTTTTGAATGCCAGTTTTGCTGGATAGAGAATTCGTGGCTGGAAGTTTTTTTCTTTCAGTACTTTGACTATGTCATACCACTGTCTTCTTTCCTCCATGGTTTCAGATGAGAAATCAGCACTTAATCTTATTGTGCTTCCCTTGTATGTGATGGTTCTCTTTTCTTTTGCTGCCTTGAGTATTTTCTCTTTGTCTTGAGCATTGGATATTTTGACAAGTATATGTCTTGGAGTTGGCCTGTTGGGATTTATACTGTTTGGGGTGCGCTTTAATTCCTGGATCTGCACATCCATCTCTCTCAATAGGGTTGGGAAGTTTTCAGCCATTATTTCCTTCAACACTCCTTCTGTTCCCTTTCCCTTCTCTTCTCCTTCTGGGATGCCCATAATGTGTATGTTTGTGCGTTTTGTGTTGTCAGTTAAATCCCTGAGTCCCTGCTGGATTTTTTCTATTTTTTGCCTATCTGTTCTACTATCTGTTTGATTTCAGATGTATTGTCTTCCACATCACGAATTCTTTCTTCTGCCTGTTCAAATCTGCTGTTATGTGAATCCAGCGTCTTTTTGATTTCTTGGGTTGTGCCATTGATCACCATCATATCTGTAATCTTTTTACGTATGTTTACAATTTTTTCAGTATGTTCTCCCAGTGTCTTCTTTATATCCTTAATCTCTTCCTTCACTTCATTAAGTTGGTTCATGAAATTTGTTTGGGAATCTTTGATTAGTTGTTCGATGTTCTGCATATATTCCTGGTTTTTAGTGTGTTCATTGGAGTAGTACATGTCTTCCTGTTTCTCAGTGTGGTTTATAATTTTTTGTTGCCCTCTAGTCATCATTTTATCTTGATGGGTTTATTCAGTTGATTAGCTTCTCTCTCTCCTCTAGAGTTTTATTTAGTTGGTGGTTCTGTGTGTGTGTTAAGTTTTCTCTTTGACACTTTTTCTTCTTATTTTGTTTCCTTGCTTCTTTCTATGTTAACTTGAACGCAAAAAATTAGTGCCAGAGGAATCGAAAGATGTGAGAAAGGAAGAAGGATAATAGTAATATTGATAAAAGTTAGAAGAGGGACCAAATAGGACTTAGTGAAATGAATATTTAACTTGTGTAGGCAGTGTAGAGTAATAGGAAAAAAAGTGGAGTACATACAATGGACTGGGAAACCAAATAGAGGAATATATATATAATGATTTAGAAGGCTAATATGATGAGGAGGGAGAGAAAGAGTAAAGAAAGGGCTAAAATGAAAAAGTTAAATAAATAAAATAGAAGAAAACAAAATTGATAGAATAGAAATTGAAATCCTTAAATTGTGGGCTAATGAAAAAGTGTGGTGTCTAAGAAACCACAACAGAAAGAAGAAGGCAGAGAGATGAAGGAAGGATAAGAGACAGCTTGGGATACAGTATCAATATAGACAGAGAATTGGAAATCACTGAAGAAGAAGCACAGCAAAGAAGAGGTAAGCTAGCAGCACCTAATTAAAAAAAAGTGAAGGAAAACAGAAAGGGAGGAGGAAAGAGGAAAGAAAAGCAAGAGACAACAAATAAACAGAGAAAAACCAAACAACCACACAAGCAAGCAGTCAAACAAAGCTAAGGAGGAAGTGTTCCTTCTAGGGTCCTTGTGGATCCTCTCAGCCTGCTTGCGTTTATCAATTTCCCTTCAGGGTTCTATCTGCAGATTTTGAGGCAGACATTTGGTATTAAACTAAATTAAGAACAGAAATTCATTTTTTAAAGTGACTGTCTTCTTTTTTTCTTTTTGGTGATATAAGGGACCCAAAAGAAGTCCTCTGCTAGAACACCCCCTTCACCGAGGAGACCCTAAATAGGCTCGTGGAAATTAATCAAGCCCTTCCCACTTCCTGGCCTCCCCAGGGCAGCTGACGTTCTGATGCTTGTCAGTGCAGAGCGATAAAATTGGATGACTCCGCCCCCTCTGGGGCCAGGCCTCAGTGTCAGCGGGCTGCTGGGTAAATCAGGTTTCTTCAGCAGATTTGCCTCTCCCCTCAGCCTGGTGCTGTTTCAAGCCAGCTTATCTGCTCCCCAAAGCTATGAGGGGGTCCAGGCAGCCAAATCCACAGAAGTTAAACCCCTCTCCACCTTCTGTCAGAGTCCTCCCTCCCTCAGAGTATGCTCCCTCACACTGGGAGCAGGAGTCTCATGTGCAGGATTCACGGCTCCAACCAGCCATTTTCCCTGTGGGTGGGGCTCAGCCGTCTGTGTTAACCACCACAGGCAGGCTCAGAACTCACGAATCTCTACCGATCACTCCATGCCGTCGATCTGCCCACTGCTAGATGACCCCAGCTTCTCTCTCCATGTGCCCACAGCACAGACCCTCGGGCAGGACCCCATCCACAATCGGCAGTCCCCAGAGAGCTAGTCAGTGAGTACCCTCCTAAACCGACGCCATCTTGCCTCCTCCTCTAATTATCTTTTATATGTAATATTTTTCTAATTTTGTCATCTTTCTAATGGTTTTTGCTTCTATCATAGTATTTTCCATATTTTTTTCAAGGCTTTTTGCTCTCTAACTGTTCCTTTGTAATTAGAAAATATTCTTGTGCTATGGAAAATATATCTTCTTATTTCTCTGAGTTTATTAATTATAGATTTTTTTTGTCTCTTTTTTTTTTTTTTTACTTTGTCTTATTTTTTTCTTCTGAGGTTAGAAACTTTTGCCAAATATCTCTTGATCCTTTGTTTACTGAGGATCCACAGTATCTAAAAAATGCTTGGCTCAACAAATACTTTTTTGAATGAATAAATGAACAAATGGATGAATATTTGGCACACTTTCTTACTTAAAATGGAGATACTGAAAATGTAGTCTTATGAGCTTATTTGCACACTGTGGACATTTCTGTTTTACTGTGGAATGGTTAAGAAGGGAGAGAGATGAACCATTTTTTGATAACCTTCAAACAACATTTTCTCTGGACCTTTTCTTTTTGACCTGTCCCCAAAAAGGATTTCTACACTTTGGCTTCATGGGAGAACGGATTGGTGATTCTAGCTTCCAGAATCTGTAACCTGAGTAGAGGTTGGGGGCTCGGGGGTCTCACTGTTCATTATATAGTTATTCACTTAATCCGGATGTTTTCAGAATGGTATCTCACCCCTGATTTGCTGTGCAGAGTCCCTCTCCCTAAGTCTAGTCCCTCTGGTTCATTTTCTTCATACAGCAAGCCTCATTGCCTGATGGGCTGCAAGGAGAGTAGTTGCCTTTCTTGGTGAGATGGGAGAAGAGATCTAGAGATTAGCTATTTCTTATATCCTGTTTCAACTACTCCTTATACAAATTTCAGTACCACTTCTCACTTTACCCTCAGAGTCGTTTGAAAGATTTAGCATATAAAATTAGAGGATGCTCAGCTAAATTTTAATTTCAGATTGTGAATATTTTGGAGGGACATACACTAAAACCATTCATTATTTATTTGATTTTAAAATTTAACTGGGTGTTCTCTATTTTACCTGGAAACTGTACCAGAAGCACTTGTTGCCTTCAATACCTACTCTCTTCTTGAGTGTTTTGTGATTTAATTGAATTTTATTAGCTTTCAGTTAGCATTGAATTGAATTTTATTAGCTTTCCCTTCATCCAGCATCTAGATTTCAGATTTCTCCACTCTGAAAAATTATGTAACATTCACTTTCCATCTCTAAAACTTTGTTGACATATCCACCTGCTTCTTTTCTTCTCTGTTCTCTATGTGTTAGAAAATATACACCTTATTCATTTGCTGTCCTTTTTTTTGGAATTTTTGGAGAAAGTGACAATAAATGAATACGTATCATCTACATATTTAAAATGCTGAGATTTAGTTTCCAAGATATTCCTTCACATAATATTTTACATTTTGTTAGAGTAATGGTCTAGGAGTGAATGAGCAAACAGATCTAGCATATTTTAAGATGCTATGATATGATATTTTTCTTGGTCTCAAATACCAATTGTAAATTAACTAAAATCTAAAATCCATAGAAAACCTTTACTTTCTCATCTGGTTAATCTACTTTGGTGAATAATTAAATCACTTGACTTGATGAAGTTGTTTAAATAAATTTGATATGGTTCACTACATTATTTGTTGTGCATGCATTGAAAATAAAAATGATGATTATATCAATGCTTCTTATCACACAAAGAAGAATGGAATCACTAGTTTCAAACCCTGACAGTAAAGTCAGGGTCACATTAACAAAAAGATCTTTAACAAAAATAGCTTTTCATGTATTTGTTACCAGTAAACTCAAATACACATAAGCATTTTTAATACTTTAAATGGAAATTTTATCTTGTTTGCCTTAAGGAGACATTACAGTACATGTTCTACAAGATAAATGGAGATAGTTGAAACACAGTAAAAGATTGAGCACTTGTCAAATCAAAATTGAGGGCAGCATGCGGTAAATTGGATTTTCTTTTACAATAGAATGTAGTTCACCTTCTATCACCGTAATGGATATTATAATATATGTTTTATGACATCATATCATTCATTTAATTTTTTGCTGAAATTTTAAGAATATTATGGGTCTTTATTGTGGCTGTACTGCAATTCACTGTTAAGCATATGTTTTTCCGTAAAGAAAATATTAGCCATCAATTGTCACCTTACATATCAAATAAACAGCACTATCAGTGCTCAATTAAGTTTCATAGAAGTCTCTGCATTGCATGCTGTTGAGCTTGTTAGAGTTACTATTCATCTCTCATAGCCCTATGTTCTCAACTGCAGGGAAAGATACAATTTTGATATTTCATTATATCTTTTTTTAGCCACTAGAGAATAAATATAAGAATGAAGGAAAAATTAATTGTTCCTTGTTCATTAAATCACAGAAAGTAACTGTAACTTGGGTGATGTTTAAAAATCATGCAGTTAAGGGAAAAAATAACTTTTTCCAAGAATTTTATGCAATTTACATCATAACTTTTTGGTGTTGATGAAAAGATGCCAACTGGTTTTTGATCAGTGATGTTGAAAACATCTGATGATGCTCACCTCTCCTTCAGGACAGGGAAAATGTAGTTTCCCTGGGAAAGCATTATTAAGATAATGTGTAGTATTTAATATAGAGAATCCTAAAAATTGAAATAGAGACCAGTGCTGAAACTAAAAGCACAAATTTGTATGGGGTTATTTTGCCTTTTTAAAAAGGAAGTGTAGTATATTTGTGGTAAGTTTAAACATGTTCTAAAGTGTAAACATGCTAATTTAACATTATCTTATGCAGCCCTCACAATACTCCCCATGAGGTAGATATTTTAGTGCCATTTTACAGACCACAAAATCTGGTTACAAAGAATGAATTGATGTTTAAATGATTAGCATTTAATAAGTTCTATAGAAGGGTTGTGAGGCCGACATGCTGATTTGAAATCCATGCTGATGCACTGCAATAACTTGAACCATGTGAAGAATATGGCACAGTCATCCATTCATCCATTTTTGAGAAAGACAAAAACTTATTAGTATTTAAACATCGCTTGCTATAAACTGATGATTGATAAGGGCATATTTTTTTTATCTAAATGCCTTTGAGCATTATTTATAAGCACTGGAATATTGAGATATTTCAATGATTTTGAAGAGGTTAATTTTATCCATTCATTGAAGAGCTGAGCCATAACATGGAGGAGAGAGGAAGAGAGAGGGATAAAAGAGAGAAAGAGAGGGTGGGGAAGAGGACAGTTGGCATGACTGCTGTGAGGACTCTGGAGACAGATGTGTTCATGAAATGAAATTACCCATATGGTATGTCTTCAAGAGACTTCAGTAAAGATTTAAATTACTTTACAGCATTAATTACTTTTAACATTGCTTTTGGATATGACACTATTTTGTGACTCACCATAAGGAGGTACACGTTTTATTAGGGTGGTAATGAGTGCTTATCACTTATCAAGCATTGTCCTAGATACTAGGAATATGAAGATGAAAACAAGACAAAACAAAACCCATAATCCCTGCCTTCATGAAGATTTCACTTGAGTACGGGAGACATAAAATGCCTCTTTTATAAGGGCTTCAGAGCAAATTAGAAGTAGATTTTAACAAAAGATGATGCGAGGGAAAATGAGGCTGTTTAAGTACTTAGGTTTCAATTCCAGAAAGGTCTGGAATTTAAATATTCACAGGCTTTCCTCTGTTTCACCTACTATTTGCCAAGCACTGGCTTAAATTCTGGGAATATAACCCTGAACATATAAATTTCTAGGCCTTGCAAAACTCTTATTACAGTGGGAAAGAAACAGTCGATAAAATAATAAAATGAGAAACTACACACACAGACACACACACACATATATAGATATATATAGATGGTGGTAATAAGTGCTATGAAGAAAGTTACAGCCAGCTAGTGAAATGTGGTCCTTGGCCTATATTTGCTTAGCCTGTGAGCAAAGAATAGTTGTTTTTAATTTATAAGGGGATTGTAGAAATAAAATATATATTAGAAAGAAACCATTTGTGACCTGCAATACCTAAAATATTTATGACCTTGGCCTTTGCACAAAGTGTTTGCCCATTCCTGGATTAATGAGAGATAGAAATGCTATTTTAGATTGACTTGTCTAGGAAGTCCTCCCTGATATTTCAGCAAAGACCCCATTGAAGTGAGAAAGTATCCTTTCTCTTACCTGCTGGGTGATCTGCACTAGAGACAAAAAGAACAGCAAATGTAAAGGAAATGAGATGAAAATTGGGTTGTATATACCAGAAACACTGGAGAACCAATGATATTAGAGCAGTGAGGGGTAGATGATTTCAGAGATGAAGCCAAAAGTGATATTGTTTGGAATTTTAAAAGATTTTAGATATTATATCAAGTGTGATGAGAAATCCTTGCATGATTGACAATAATGAAGACATATGATCGAATTTAAATTTTGCATGAATCACTCTGCTTGCTATATAGAGAAAAGGTTCTAGACAGCAGAGTATAAGCAAGGATACTGGCTAGATTGTGGAGAGAAAGGTAATGGTGCTTTGGTCTAGGATGGTAACAGTGAAAGAGATTAGGAAGTGAGAAATGGCAGGTTTTAGGATGTATTTTAATCAGAACTGTAGAATTTTTTATGAATTAAATCTTGAGTATGGCAGAAAATGTAATATGTATCAAAGTTATGCTTCACCTTGTGAAATTAGTAAGATCAATGATTTTACTAGCCATCTTGATTTGCTTGAGCTTCCATTTTATCCAGGGAATTATAAAGAAGAAATGGAGGTCGCCATTTTGAAACTCCAGATAAGGAGGGAGAAAGCAGGGAAAAGAGCGAAAAGAGCTGGGAGTGAGGCGGGTGAGGATAAGGACAAGGGCATGGCTGGGCTCCTGGTCAGCCAAAAGAGGCTTGCAGAAGCAGCTGCCGCCGCCTGACTACAGGTATGGAAGAAAGCAACAGTGTTGCCATGTTGGTGTCAAATATTGGGGAACAGGAAGCTATATTGACTGCTGAAACTGTCATCAGTCCATCTTTGGAAACTGATGAACAAAGAAGAACTAAACAAGATCCATTAATCCACATTATAGAAAAGTTAAACAAGATAGTGGAACATGAAAAATCACAAAAATGTCTTTTAATTGGGAAAAAATGGTCACATGCAAGTGCGACAGCACGTTCTCTTAAAAACCAAAAACTCTGTGAGATTCCAGCTAAAGTGACCCAGTCACCTGCTGCTGATCTTAGAAGGGCTGAGATGTCGCAAACAAATTTTATCCCTGGCTCTCTTTCCCAAAATGAAGGGAAAGCTACGTCTTACAAGTGTAGCCTTTGTAAGTTTCCATCATCATCTTTCCCTGTGTTAAAAGATCATATCAAGCAGTGTGGTCAGCAGAATGAAGTGATATTAATGTCCTCAGAGTGCCATGTTACATCTAAAAGCCAAGTGGAACTTGAAGCTCACGTGGTAAACAACCATAAAAATGATGTCAACACTCACATTCCATCCAAAGCCCAACAACGCACAAATCCCTCCAACTCCTTGTGTCAGAGAACCGTAGAAAGAAATAATGAAAACCATTCCTGACATTGCAGTAAACGTGGACAGTCCACAAACTCATACCATCCAAAGTGCTTCCATGGCAGAAATGGGTAAGAAGAAATGGTATGCATATGAGCAGTATGGCATTTATCAATGATTGTTTTATAGTTATACTTGTGACCAGCAGAGAATGTTGAACACACATGCTTGGAAACATGCTCGTGAGGTCAATTGTTCTTACCCAATCTTTGAAAATGAAAATGAGCCCCTAAGCTTGCTGGATTTTTCCATGCTCCTGCACCTGGTGGGGTTGATCCCATGGTCATTGCTATTAGAGACAATGAACTCAACATCCACAATGGGCCAGCAGTTCAAGTGTAGATTTGCAGCTCAGAGCCATTATTGTCTTCATCTTTAGAACAGAGTACAGAAAGGAGAGTGCACCTAAGTCAGTCAGTTACCCTTGATCCTAATAAGGAAGAAATGCTGGAAGTGATTTCTGATGCAGAGGAGAATCTGATTGCTGACAGCCTACTTTCATCAGCACAGAAAATCATTAGCAGTAGCCCAAATAAAAAAGGTCATGTTAATATGATAGTGGAGTTTGCCCAGTGCTGAAGAAACTCTTTCACAGAAACGTTTCCTCATGAATGCTGAAATGGGTGGGGGCGGGGGGGGAAGGAGAGGGTAAAAACCTGAGCCGTATAGAGACCAAGATTGGATTGGATGTGAAAGAATAGATGAAGTTTATCATGCTAAGTGTACTGTTGATATTGGGAGTTACTCATAGATTGGAGCAATGCAGAGAAGACAGACTGAGTTAATAAAGAACTGGCTGCTGATGAGAATGCCCCACTAGGTCGAAGAAGGACAAACTCAGAGTCTCTTAGACTACATTCATTAGTTGCAGAAGCCCTGGTCACAATGCCTATAAGAGCTGCAGAACTAACACAAGCCAACCTTGGGCACTATGGGGAGATAAAACTTTTAGATCCAGATACTGGACAAAGACAAGTAGATAGTATATTGGCAGAATATCCTAAAATGCTATTGCCACTTAAAAATTTTTCAGAGGGATTGACTTCTTTTAACCAAAGCAACCCTATCCTTGGTAAAGCTCCCAGAGGATAGAAAGGAATTGTCAGATGGGCAAGTTAAGACAGGCCTCAGCATGCCCTTGCTAACAGTAATTGAAAAATTGAGGGAAAGGACAGACCAAAATGCTTCAGGAAATGACATTTTGAAAGAGTTGCAGGACAATACCCAGTGCCAACCCAGTAGCAATGCAAGTTTGTCGGGAAGCAACGTGTTGGAGTTCATCCCTAATGCCGATCGACCCTACTGCTGCCGCCTGTGCCACTACACAAGTGGTAACAAAGGCTACATTAAGCAACACTTGAGAGTCCATCGGCAGAGACAGCTGTACCAGTGTCCCATCTGCAAGCATATGGCCGACAACAGCAAAGACTGGGAGAGCCACATGATCAACCACTGTAGAACAAGAATGTACCAGTGCAAGCAGTGTGATGAATCTTTCCATTGTAAGAGTCAACTGAGGAATCATGTGAGAGAGCAACATGGTCTTGCAGATACCTTGTCAATAGCAACTTATAATGAGCCAAGGCTTTCCAGTGATATATCTGACAGAAGATGTGTTCAGGAAGGGAATAAGTCTTCAGTGCAGAAATGGTATAGATGTGATGTATGTGACTATACAAGAACAACGTATGTTGGTGTCAGAAACCACAGACAAATCCGTAACTCTTATAAGCCATACAGGTGCTCTTTGTGTGGGTATGTATGAGCCATCCTCCTTCTTTGAAATCTCATATGTGAAAGCATGCAAGTGACCAAAATTATAACAAGAAAAAGTAAACAAGGCTATTAATGATGCAGTTTCACAAAGTGGCAGAGTTCTGGGGAAATCCTCTGGAAAGACTCTATTAAACAGTAATGAAAAGAGAGTTGATCCTATAGGTGGAAGCTCAGAAAATTTGGTGTCATTCTCAGAGCTGATATCCCAGGCTCCCAGTGAAGTTGTCGTTCCCAACAAGAATGAGAAACTGAGCCCAACAAGTAACACCTCATGTAGTTTAGAAAAAAACTCCAGCTTGGTCCCTCCTGGCATGGAGTATTCTGTTTTACTCTTTTGTTGTTGT
>JAQZBX010051442.1:0-19392 GCA_029593785.1 Cabassous unicinctus | reverse complement strand
ACACCCAAATGAGGAGTGTGTTATCTCCAAAATCTAAAGAGACCAACTAAGCGTTGTGCCTCTTTTTTGGTCATAGGAGGGACCAGATGCAACAGCTTACCCTTCACTTTAGAAGGGATATCTCAACATGCCCCACACCACTGGACACCTAGAAATTTCACTGAGGTGGAAGGCCCGTATTTTTGTTGGATTTATCTCCCATCCTCTCTCACACAAATGCCTTAGCAATAAGTCTAGAGTCATTGATACTTCTTGCTCACTAGGTCTTATCAGCATGATATCATCAATATAAGGGACCAATGTGATGTTGATGGATGTAGGATGACTGAAAGTAACTTATTTCTCTCCCTGTTGCTAGAATACAAGGGAAAGAATTATATGTAGATTAGAAGGTAATGAGATGCAACCCTTTCTTGATGCCAAATTCCATTTCTTGTGGTCCAGAACATCCTGTTGAAACAATGAAGTATGAAAAGCAACTTCAACCAGTTGGCTGGACCTGCACAGAAGAATCCCCTTGCTGTCCTCACTTCAACTTGCCTAATTAACATAATAAAATTCCCACCAAAGGGTGGAGTTATCTGCCCCTTTTTTGATAATGCAATGTACGTGTGTGATTTCCTGAACACACTAATCATACAATTATATAACTAGCTATGTATGTTCACCCATATGCATAAAAGCTAAAGCATAATCAAAGCAAATGTTAAGTAGAAACTTAAGTATTTAAGCCAGAGTAAAACCACAACACAGAGTCTGTTCTGAGTTACTTTAGACTGACCTTGGCTTCTGTCTACAGACATAATAAATGTAAGTTCTGCCTAACTCTCATGTCAAAGTGTGTTTTTTTTTTTCTCTCTACATCTCTGGCTATCCTCAAAGGCCCAGCTTTGGGGCCTAGCAATGTCTTATGGGAGGGAGAGACAATCATGGTCCCTGCAGACAATATTATGACATAGGGCTGGAGAGTTGATTTACCCCTGAGGCAGGACAGTGAAGGTATATTGCTGGCCTTGCCAGCTGAAAACAAACTGTTTCTGGTAGTCCTTACTAATGGCAATTGAGAAAAAAGAATTTTCCAGATCAAAAGCTGCATACCAAGTAACAGGGGATGTGTTGATTTTCTCAAGCAATGGTACCACATCTGGGACAGCAGCTGCGATTGGAGTCACCATCTGGTTGAGACGTATCCATGTAGATTCGCACCCCACTCCTGATACCAAGCTGACTAATGTCAGGTTTCTCTAGGGAAACAGAATTGACAGGAGATATCTGTAAATAGTATGAGATTTTATAAAATTCTCTCATGTGACCGTGGGGATGCACAAGCCCAAATTCCACAGGCAGGCTGCAAACTAGGGGCTCCAATGAAGTTCCTTGATGAGTTCCCAGGAGATGTTGGCTGTCTGAAGTCAAGCTGGGAAATTCTCTCTGAATGCTGAAATCACTTCCTCTTTTAAGGCATTCAAATAATAAAATGTCACTCATTGCTGATGGCAATCTCCTTGATTGATTGTAGATGTAATCAGCCATCTATGCAGTAAACTCACTGATGACTAAAGTCCACGAATGTCCTTGTATTATAATTATATGATATTACATATACACTATATATATTATATGATACTATATAGAATATGCAGTGGCATATAATTAATATTACATATTTATTATATTATATATACTATAATAAACTTAAGAAATATCTATAAATATACTTTTATTGTATATATACTATTTTATATCCATAGATAATTATATATGTAATTCTCTATATATGTATGAACGCATTCATTACATAATATGTGTGTATATACATATATGCACATATATTTGTGTGTATATATAAATATATATGTATATATAGAAAGAGTCAGTCCCAAGATTGTGACTACTCAATATTATCATCAGATCATCAGAATCTTGTTTTCAAGTCATCTTTTATTATAATTAAAAATAATGCCTTGACATTTACAGAGCATGCATCTCTGAGCAAGAACCTAAAGACAAACCCTCCCATCCTGTGGGAAGCAGACAGTTTGAAGCTGGGTGGATCCCAGATAATCCTCTTCTTCAACCTAATCCATTCCTGTGCATGTAAACCTATTATAAATGGGCACTTTTGATTAGATTTAGTTAAAAACCTTTCTTTTTCTTTTTCTTTTTCTTTTTTTTTGTTACCAGGACTGGGGATTGAACCTATGACCTTGTAAGGGAGAGGAAGCGCTCAACCACTGAGCCACATTGGCTCCCCTGAGTGGGTTTCCTCCTCTGTTTGCTTGTTATTTGCTCATTTGTTGTTGTTTTTTTGTTCATTGTTGGCTCATTGTCTGCTCATTGTTTTTGCTCATTGTCTGCTTGTTTTTTTTTGTTTGCTGTCTGCTCATTGTTTTTGCCCATTGTCTGTTTTTCTTTAGGAGGCACTGGGAACTGAACCTGGGACCTCCGATGTGGCAGGTGGGCACTCCACTGCTTGAGCCACATCTGCTCTCAGGACCTTCCTTTTGATTAGATCATTTTAGTACAACAAGACCCAGGGTGGGTCTTAATCCTTTTATTGGAGCCCTTTATAAACAGAGAAATAAAAAGCTGCAGACACAGAGGGAAAGCAGCAGAGACAGAGAGAAGTCTCCAGAAGTTGAAATCAATGAACTCAGGAGAGAGAAAAGTCAGATGTAACAGACTGAAGCTGAAGCAAGGAGGCCCAGAGGAGAGGGGAGAGAGAGCAGACCCTGCCATGTGCCTGGCTGCCCCCAGCTGAACTTGGGGAGAAAGTGAACCTGGAGGAGAAGGCAGAGACTGGCAGTCACCATTGTGCCTTGCTGCTTGACAGGAGTCCCAGATTGCCAGCAGCCACTCTTTGTGGAGAGAGTTTTATCTGATGCCTTAGTTTGGAAATTTTTTTCCCAGCTCAGTAGTGTAAGTTTATAAGTCCCATTCTAGAAGCCCATTATTTATGGTATAATGTTCCCAGCAGCTTTTAACAAAATAAAACAGAATGCAACCACTGCTTCTCTTTCCGCTTTGCCATCAGATGCATCACATACACTAACAAAAACATCCTTCCCTCAACTTCTCTCATTTCTCCTAACTATCTTTCTCTTGGAGATGATAGTCAATTTTTTTCTCAAATATAGTTCTGGTGTGGGCCCTCCCCTTCTTCCTATCTACCAAAATTCTGTGTTTCTCATTCCATGAAGCTCTGTTAAAATAGATTTGGCTTAATAGAGTTCTGGAGTAAGTAAAAAAAGACAAAATCTAGCCTGGTTGTCAAAGTCATGAGATAATCATACAACCAAAAGAAATTTTATTTTTTGTGGTCAATGGGTTATTGCCTAAATATTCCAGTTCTTTTCCCCTCCCAAACAATAAGTAAGATGAGACCTCTCTGTCTCCTTGTAGTTATATGTGGTTATTTGACTGGAGACGTGGACCTCAGTGATCTGTGCCATCATGGGGACAAGGTTGAGGACCCACTGCTTGATTTTCCATGGTAAACTGTCATGTTCCAGATGGTGGCAGCTGTATCACCAGGGTCCTCCAGGAGTGAAGGCATATGGAGCTTTAATGACCAGTTTATATCTAACACCAGAGCATCTTTACTGAACATTTCCAATACCACAAGGATCCCTCACATGGTTCTTTTATAACAACATCCACCTCTCTTTGGCCCTCTTCCCAAGTTCCCTGACAATTACTAATCTGTCTTCCAATTCTACAATTTTTTCATTTCAAAAATGTTAAATAAATGGAAGCACACATGATATAACCTGTTGAAATTGGCTTTTTCCACTCAAAATAGTTCCCTGAAATTCATCATGTTGGCATGTATCAATGTTATGGCCTTATCACAGTTTGTTCAACAATTTATGTGCTGAAAGATATTTGGGCTGATTACAGAGGTTTGGCTATTACAGATAAAGCTGCTATGAACACCTTTTCTGTGAACAAAAGTTTTCATTTCTCTGAGATAAATTCTGGGCAATTGCCAGGTCATATTGTAGTTGTGCATTTTAAGAAACCGTCAAATGTTTTCCATGGTGGTTGCACCATTTTACATTCCCACCAGCAATTTATGAGTGATCCAGTTTCTCTCCATCCTTGTCAGCATTTAGTGTTGTAACCACTTTTTATTTTTGTCATTCTAATTAACATGTAGTGTTATCTCATTGTAGCTTTAACTTTCATTTCCCAATGTCTAATGATGTCAAACAAATTTTCATCTCATCTGCTACTGAATATCCCAATCAGTGAAATGTCTGTTCATGTCTTTTGCCCATTTTCTAATTATGTTGTTTGTTTTTGCATTGTTCATATTTGAGAATATTTTATACATTCTAGAACGTGGATAGCAAATATTTTTCCCAGCCTGTAGCATGTTTTTCATCCTTTTTTCATGAGCTTTTTATGGAGCCTAAGTTCTTTTCATTTTAAGGAGGCCCAATTTATAAATTTTCCCTTTTATGGACTGTGATTTTGGTGTCAATCTAGTAATTCTTTGTCTAGCTCTGGATCTTATATTTATTACTAAAAGTGGTATAGTTTTTTATGTGTTGATATGATTTTAATGTGAATATAACTGCTTTAGCAGAAAGACAAGCTGCTTTTTTGAAGAACACTTGTATTCAATTGGCTCATTCTTTTTATTTTTGAAATGTACTACTAAACATGTGGGCAACACATCACTTCTGTGTTAGCCACATTTTTTTGAGAATTTCTGTCCTATTGTGTCCTCCTGGATTAGAACCACATTTCCCTGTATGGGTTTCGTGGGTCACACATCTTGGTGAGATGTCAGGTAACTGGAGACTCAATACACATCAACATGTTAAAGGCTTGGCAAAAGCCCCATGAAAAATACCTGTTTCACATCAAGCCTGGTGTTTCCCAAAGATGGATGACTGCAGAACTTTTTCATAACACCCAACACTCCTCCAACTTTTGGGAAGTACCAGATGGTGAGAAATATAATCAATGGCCCAAACTGACTGTGAACCCAGTGGCCCAGACCTCCACCTGTGACACCAACTTGACAGTCATCCATTCTCACATTGGGAGGAGTGGGCCCTTTCCAAGAATACGTTCTATGTTCCTTCCTGTCCATCTCCAAGGTCATCTTCATGGGCTCTGTCCCAGCCAAGAAAGATCTAAAATTTCTCAATTCCAACTCAAAAAATATGCTTATTTTCAAGTTATCTTTTATGATAATTAAAAATAATGCCTTGACATTTACAGAGCATGCATCTCTGAGCAAGGACCTAAAGACAAACCCTCCCATCCTGTGGGAAGCAGACAGGCAAGTGACCACTGCATTTCCATTTTGTAAACTGGGATTGGGTGACCCAAGTGAGTCTGTAGATGGAATCTAATGATCCCAGAACCTATTTTTATTTATCTGTAATGAAGCCAAAAAATCCCCAAAACTGGAGCTCTAAAGGCAAGGGGCAGGAGTTACATTTAAGTTTATGATCAATTTTGAGCTAATTTTTATGTGAGATTTATATATATGTTGACAGTTCATTTGCTTCAGGCTATCCTTCCTCCATTTAATTGGTTTTGCACCTGTCTCAAAAATCAGTTGAAGATATTTGTGTGGATCTATTACTAGATCTCTTCTGTTTCATTGAATTGTGTGTTGATCAGCCAATACCACTCTTGGGTCTTGAGTATTGCAGCTACATAATATATCTTAATATAAAGTAGAGTAATTGCTCCCCCTTTCCTTGTCAAGATTTGTTTTAGCAATTCTAGGTTCTCTGCCTTTCTTCCACATAAATTTTTGAACAAGTTTGTCTATATCTGGGATTTTGTTAGGTGTTACATTAAACCTAAAGACCAATTAGTGGAGAACTGAAATTTTTATTATATGATTTTCCATTTGATGAATACCTTATGGCCCTCCATTTATTTAAGTTTTTTTTTAATTTCTTTAATCAGCATTTTGACATTTTCATCATACATGTTTTGGTAATTACCTTCCTTTGTTTTTAATTTTCTTGGAGTGATTGTATGCTATTGTGTTAGTAACTTTGGTTTCTATGTGGTCCTAGTTAGTATATATAAATGTGATTGATTTCATTGTGATTGCTCTTGTATTCAGTGGCCTTGCTAAACTCACTGATTAGTTTCAGTAGTGTTTTGTAGATTGCTTAGAATTTTCTCCATAGTCATGTCATCTGCAAATAGCAATGCTTTCATTTCTTCCTTTCCAATCTGTATCTTTTTATATCCTTTTTTCCCTTGTTGTACTGGCTAGAAATACCTTCCCATTCTATATTGGCTAACAAACATGAGAATGAATAAACTATCTTTGTTCCCAATCATTGGGAAAGGATTCTCCATTGGAATTCATTAAATATAATGTTAGGTATAGTATATTTTGTGCAGATATTCTTTATCAAGTTGTAGTTTCCCTCTATTTTTAATTTCATTTTTGTCATGAATAGATGTTGGATTTTGTCAAATGAGTTTTGAATCAATTAACATGATCATATGATTATCCTTCTTTAGTTTGTTCATATAGTCTATTACACTGATTGAGATCCAAATGTTGAACCATCTTTTTATCCCTGGAATAAATCCCACTTGGTTATAAAGCACAAAGCTCTTAATACATGGTTGGATTCACTTGGTTAATATTTTGTAAAGAATTTTCATGTCTAATTTCATGAGAAATAGAGCTATTTTAGTTTTTTGTTTTGTTTTGTTTTGTATTTTCTTTGCCTGGTTTTGGTATCAGAGTCATACTAGCCTCTTAAAATATTTGGGAAGTATTCCATCCTCTTATATTTTCTGTAAAGTTTTTGATAATTTTTAAAAAAATGGTAGAACTCTCCCATGAAACAATCTGGGCCTGTAGATTTCTTTTTTGGAAAATTTTTAAAGTTATGTATTCAATTCCTTTGATACTTATAGGATTATTCTATTCAGATTATCTATTTCACCTAAGTTAAGTTTAAGCAGCTTATAGATTTTGAGGCCTTGTTCTATGTCTTCTAAGTTGTTGAATTTATGAGCATAGAGTTGTTCATAGTGTTTCCTTATAATCTTTTTTAATGGCTGCAAGATCTGTAGTGATATCCCTTATTTTATTCCTATCATTACTGATTTGTATCTTCTCTCTTGTTTTATTAGTCTTGCTTGGGGTTGATCAATTTTATTGATTTTTTTCCCAAAAAAATCAGCCTTTTGTTTATTAATTATCTCTATTGTTTCCCTATTTTCAATTGATTGAAATATGATTTATCCTCATATTTTTATAATTTGCCTCCTTCTGCTTGTTTGAATTTATTTTGCTATTAATTAACAAGTTAATTGAGGTAGGCACTTTGGTTATAGATTTGAGACCTTCTGTCATTTCCAGTGTAAGAATTGTGTTCTGTAAATTTCCATATCAAGACTGCTTTGTCTACCACAAATTCTGATATGTTGCATTTTAATTTCATTCAGTTATATGGTTGTTGTTTTTTTTTAATTTCCTTTGAGATTTCTTCTTTGCCCTGTGGGTTATGTAGAATTGTGCTGTTTAACATCTATGTGTTTAGAAATGCCCCTGTTGTCTTTCTGTTAAATATTTCTAATTTGATTCCATTATTCTAAGAAACAAACATTGTATCATTTCAGTTACTTTAAAGTTTCTGAAGTTTTTTTTTTATGACCAAGAGTATATTCTATTTTGGTTAATGTCCCATATTTGGAAAAAATGTATATTCTGCTCTTGATGAATGAAAGATTCTATGTATGTCAAATAGATACTTTTGTTTGATTGTGATTTTAAGATTTGTATCTTTGCTGATTTTCTGGTTAGTAGTTCTGTCAATTGAAAAGAGGGGATGTTGAAGTCCCCAACCATAATTACAGATTAGTCTGTTTCTCCTTTCAGCTCTTTCAGTTTTTGTTTCATGTATCTTTATCCTTTCTTGTTTTCTGCACACATGGATTATTTGAGTTTATGCTGTTCAGCATTTGTTCACCATCTTGGACCTGTAAGTTTGTGTATTTTGCAAATTTTTGAAAGCTTTTAGTCATTAGTTTTTCAAATACTCTTTTATGCCCTCTCTCTTTCTCTTCTCCTTCTAGGATGCTGATAATATAGATGTTGGGTTTTGGCTTATAGTCCTATAGATCTCTAACGTTTTGTTTTTCTTTTTATTCAGTGTATATTCTCTGTGATGTTCAGATTGGGTGAATTCTATGGTTGTGTCCTCAAGTTCGTTGGTTGAATTCTTCGTCATGTTCACTCTAGTATTGAGCTCATCTAGAGATGATTAGTTCTCTTCTTTTTTTTCTTTTTCTTTTATTTTCAGTTCAATAATTCCCATTTATTTTTTAAATTTCTGCTTTCCTGAAAATTTCCATGTTTTTAATCTGTTTCAAGAGAATTTATAGTTGATTGTTGAAGCGTTTTTATGATGGCTGCTTTAAAATCTTTGTCAGAAAACCCCAACATCTGATTCATCTAAGTGTTGGCATCAGCAGATTGTCTTTTCTCATTCATGTTGAGATGCTTCTCTCCTGGTTCTTTGTTATTGCATTTTGGATATTTTGTCAGTTAAATCAGGAGAATCTGGGTCTCTTTATATATCTTATTTTACCAGGCAGTCACTATTATTAAGGTTTAACACATGGGTCTTGGCCTAGTTCTGTGGGCTGTATTTCCAATGGCTCTTTAATTTTCAGAGGCTTTGTGGTGTTATTTCGGTCTGTTGGTGTATCTGGTGTTGCTGTTGGAGTTCCCGCTGAACCCTGCTTTTGATGCCCAGGCTGGGTCCCCAGGTGTTCCTCAGTGTGTGAAGGGTGTGGTGAGTTCCTTCTACTGGTGCCAGGTACCCCTGTAACTTGGCAGTGGAGGAGAGTCTCAGGCTTGTGTGGAAAAGAAGACTGGCTTTCGGGGTCACTTGCTGTGACTGGGCCTTTTTTCCTGTTCCATCTGTCTGCCTTGGTGTCTCTTGGTGGAAAAGGGAAGTCTCCGACCCAGCAGGGAAAGAGTGTCTCCCTTGGCCACCTTATTTCTGCCAGGGCTCCCAATAATTCCCCCAGTCAGTGGTGCCAGACTCACCTGATGCTGTCAGAGGGACTCGTGTTCCATCAGGTAAGAGATGCACCTCCCAGGGCTGCCTTCTGATTCTAGGTTGAGAATCTGGACACACTGGGTCCGGTGACCTTCCTCTGTTGGGTGGGTGGAGCAAGGTGCCCCCTGCTGGTCTGCTCCTCCACTCCTGGGGGCTAAAATTAGTTCACCGTCCTCTTCCCACATTTCAGAAATCCCCTTTAGTCTTCCCTTGTGCCGTCCCCAGGTCTCACACTTGTGCTTAGCCAAGTGAAACGAGGAAAAAATGGGTCTCTGCTAAGTTGTCCATTCCAGAAGACTGAAATCAGGATTTTAATATGGTCCTCATCGCTAATAAATGTTTATCTCCAGGGGGAAAGAAAGAAATTACAACCTAATACTATGTGCTAATTTTTATTGGTTGTGTTTGGCTAGTTATTACAGGAAAGACATGAATTGAGAAAATAATTTGCTTGTCTTGAACCATGAAAAAATGAAGAGATAATAAAAATAGAGGAGAAAGTTGGGGACTTGCAGGATTATTTGAGGTGGTCACTGCTTCTCAAAAAAGACAGTAAAAAATATAAAACTGAAAAAAGGCCTTTGGCTAGAACTACATCAGAACCTGGCTTTCACACCTACTGTTAGAACATCTGAAGGGAGGAATGAATACCATGATCATGTTTTTATTTTGTTTTCTTTTCCACTTGTTTTTGCTATAAACCTCTAAGAATATTAGGGTTGTTTGTAGGTCAGGCATGAACCAGCTTGTTTTGATGGATATGCCATTGATGGTATTGATGCCTGGGAAAAATATACTGTGGGAACTAGCATTTGAGAATCTCCCTTAATGCAAACCTTTCATCATTTCACACTCTACCTCCAGATTCAGCCCTCCGTCAGTGGTGTAAAACCCATAATATACAGAAAGTTTTGGGGGAAAAATGCTTTATGTCAAATTCTTTGTGACATCTTTATAGTTTATGGATTCCAGTTTAACATTTTGATAGCTTCATCATCTTTCCTCCATGCCCAACATTAATTCATCAGATGATTATTTAAATAAGCAGACTATATATATATATATATATATCCACACTTAAAATCAAGAGTGATTTCAGTTTGACTATTTAAAATAGATGTAAATATTTAATTGTCCAGGAGAACACTGTGAAATTGTTGATTACTCCAAACCTTCTGAACCAAATATGTACCTCAAATTTCCACACTTTGCATTGACCCCATCCCCCATATGCTCAGTGCACTCCCCGGTCTCTCCAAACTATGATACAAAATATATCAGGCTGCAATTCATGGACCTTCCCTCTCATTCATAAACTGATTTTTAAAGTTCCCTACCTCCCAGAGGGATTTCCTGATGTGCACTGCCCCAACCCACCAAATGCTGGGGTCCTCTTCTAAACTCCACAAGGAATTATGCTATGTGTACTTAAAAGTAGTCTTACAGTACTTGCTAAAATTTATCAATGCAGAAATCATTCTTTATTCAGCTCTCCCTTATACCTTTAGTTAACGAACTCTAAATATTTATTGAATCAAATAGAGTTAAAGTGAATTTCATTCCTAATTTGCTTGCGAAAGAATTTGCCCACAGCAATGTAGTTACACAGCAGTTAGGCCAAGTCAGAGGAACACTGTTCATTCCTGGAGGGGCTGCAGTCTTTAGCATCGGGCTTCCATTTATTAGCAAAATTACTGTTTACGCACTTGCTTAACAAAAGCCATAAATCTCAGCCACATGTCCTCCAACTCTCTTAGTGGGAGTGAAATTCTTGCATTGTGGATAAGACTGCAGGGACATAAAACAGGCCAGCCGCCCACACTTCAACCTTTGAAGGAGTTTGGAATAAGAATTTCACCATTAATACTGGGCAGATTCACAAAGGGTCCTGCTTCTGACAACAGCTTAAGGTTGCAACAAAGTCATTTTCTCCCTATAAGAATTCCAAAAAGCACAGAAGGTGTCTTGTGGGAAGTCACAGTGTAAGAGAAAAGGAAGGCCTGTGCGAGACCACGGTGCTGGAGGAAGGAGCCTCCGCTAGGCAATCGGGTAAACCTGAGTTTGATTCTCAGCTCTGCTGCTTATGACAGGTGGACCTTGGGCAAGTAAGTGAGGCCTTATGTCCCTCTCCAAAGCCCGTGGGCTCAGCCATTAGGCTTCATAGACTTTCAGGGTCACTATTGTATTAGTGTAGGCTGAGTGGCAGTAACAAATAACCCCCAAATTTCTGGGCTTATGGAACAAGTGGGTGATTTATTTCTCAACTAAGAGCCTAGGGAAGGTTTTAGGCCCTTGTGTGGTCATTCAAGGATCGAGCCAACAGCTGCTCTGCCATCTTCAACAAGTAGCCACTAAGAGACCCTGGACATCACCAAAACACAGAGCCAGAATCCAAAAATCTAAGGCAGGAACACCAGCGGGTGTTTTATGGACCAGCCCTACAAGAGGCACGAATCATTCCCCTTCACACACCATGGGAGAGGGCTCCGTCCCATTGCCTCATGAGGCTGGGAAATGCAAATAGGGCTGCGTGTCCTTGAAAAAAGGAAATCGAACAGATTTTCATACACAGTACCTGCCACACCATGTCTGTGCTACGTATTTAGGTTCTAAAGGTAATTGAGACATGGACCCACATCTTCGGCTGCTACAAACTAAAGGCAAAAAAGTTGCTTAAGGTGCAGTGTATGCAATGATAAAATAATAAAAACAATTCATTTACTTGTTTATCATGTTCCTGGTACTGTGTCCAGTGGTTTACACAGATTATTCTCCTTAAATCTCATAAAAGAGGAGATGGTAGAATAGATAGATCCTTATACTTGGAACCTTGAGACTTAGATTTAACACTACTCCATTTACTGATAGGATTGTGTTATAATTATACGTAACTTACTCTAAGAGAGTCATAAGCTATGTTGTAGTTTGACTTTGCAGTTAAAAGAATCTGAATACTGTGTAGGTAAAACCCTAACTATGCCACTTAAAAACAAATAATTTAAAATATAACATATATATAAGTTCCAGCCAAAGGAATGTGCACAGAAGTCATTTGTGTCACTTCAAGGCTAGTTATTTATTTTTTAAAATTTATTCCTCCCTCCCACATGGCTACTCTGTCTGTCTGCTCAATGTTTGCACTTGCTGTCTGCTCGCCTTCTTTAGGAGGCACTGGGAACCCAAGCTGGGACCTCCCATGTTGGGGGTAGACGTCCAACCACTTGAGCCACATCTGCTCCCTGCTCATTGTGTCTCCTCATTGTGTCATCTTGTTGCATCAGCTCATTGTGTTAGCTTGTGGCATCAGCTCATTGTCTGCTCATCTTCTTTAGGAGGCACTGGGAACCGAACCCAGGACCTCCCATGTGGGAGGCAGATGTCCAACCACTTGAGCCACATTCTCTCCCTGCTCATTGTGTCTCTTCATTGTGTCTTCTTGTTGCATCAGCTTGTTATGTTAGCTTGTGGCATCAGCTTGTTGTCTGCTCATCTTCTTTAAGAGGCACTGGGAACCAAACCTGGGACCTCCCATGTGGGAGGCAGATGCCCAACTTCTTGAGCCACATCAGCTCCCCAGGACCAGTGATTCGTAAGAAATAGGTGGGACTTTCCACTCTCTCACCTCCGTCTGCCTACTTAATGGAGCATATTCCAAGGCTTTAGGATGGGGAGACCATAGGATGGAGGCCCAGGGACTCTGAGTCACCAAGAAAGTGAAAACTACCTGCTAACTGGGAAAGCTGTACTGTAGAATTATGTGAAAGAGTAACATATGAACTTATATATTATAAGCCAAGGACATTATGTAGTTTATTTGTTACAGCAGCATTACCCAAGCTAATACAGTGCTTAATCAAAATTATAATGCAATAAAATAATACATCAAGTATGATCACTACTCTATTTTATTTTATTGCATTATAGCTTATATGTCAGGGTCTGCAATAAGATGCTTGAAACATTAGCTGGCAGTGCTTCAAAATAGTTATCACTCTTATTTCCATTGCTCCCATATTCTATCCTCCCGCACCCCTACCATACACATATTCTACCCTTAATCTTAGACAAGCATTTTTTGTGAGCCACCCCTAACCCTCTTGTCTGTGCTGCCTCTATCCCCTAGGGAACTAAAAGCTTTATGAAATGAAATATTTATTTTTGTCTTCTTTTCATTTAAAAATATTTATCCTGTGTGCCAGATACTGCACTAGGATTAGGAGCAAACCTATGAGGGAATAACCATTTCCCTCATAGGGTTTCATTTTCATAGATCTTATATTTCATTGACAGAGACGGAGATAAATGAAAAAGTCATAGAGCACAATTATTTAGATACAAGCACCACAGCTGATGTCTTTACCTTCATGTGGCCATAAATCATGCCTGCAATTCAGCAATTCAGCTCTTTTCAAAACTCGTTCAAAAATTAAAATTTAAATCATCCAGTTTAGGCATATTAAATAACACTAATTTTAGGAAATCCTATCACAACTAATTACTTTCTACAAATTAATAAGTAATAAAATTAAGGTATTGGATTTCAAAATGTACTTGGCTTACAGGGTTTGACAAGAGTATCTGAGATATAATTATTTATTTTGTTTCATCATTCATTATAATGGGAGTTTTCAACCATGGAATGGATCCTAAATGATCAGTCAGCAGTAATGAGCATTTGGTGTGCATCTGGAATGCTTTGCTGCTGCTTGGTCAATAAGGTACTTGCAGCAGTGTTCCTCCAGACCTGGGAACCTACACGTCCTCAAGATATGAAGTTGAGTACAAGTCTCCTTCTAGATTCAGTCTCTATTGCTGCAATTCTATCTCATCAAGTTTACATGTCTAGTTCAAACGTAAAATTCTTCTCAGGATTCTTCTCAGTTTTGCACATTTTTTATTGATGTTGTTTTTCTCTCTTAGCCTTAAAAAGATTCTCAATTATGTGGTGATTCTCAGACCTTCACCAGTATTGTCAAGACTAACAAGCAACACCCCAAATGCAGAACCGCCCCCCCAAACCACTCTTTCTCTGATCTCAAGGCCAGTTTCCTCTTTCCTGCCCAGGTTTCAGTGTTATCAGAAAACTCGTTTTCAGAGTTGTGCATTACATTGCAACATTCATAACTCTAAAATGAAGAAGCAGGACAGGTTTGCACGAAGAACGCAAGATTAAAGAACAGGACAAATGTAGCCTTACTTCTTTGTTGCACTTATCTAATTCCCTGTCATCCTTCAAGCCCCCTTCCAATGCTTCCTCATCTTAGTATTTTAATGGTTCAATCTAGGAAATTGTACTATTGGCCAAGGTTTCCAATTACAATCAAACAAAAGCAGATTTTGAATGAATGCTGGGTACAAGGAAAACCAAAACATCCAGAAATGCTTATTTGTAAGTGTTAATTAATTTATCTTTAGTATCTAGTGGGTTAAATAACCAATGAAGTAGTACCTCAGGTCACAATAAAGTTTATCTGTATTCAAGTAATTTTTAATTTTTGTCACTAACCTGAATCCTTTGCAAAAAGTTTTAAAGTCATCAATTCTTAAAATAAAAATTGTGTATTGTAATAATTACTCTTGAAAATACCTTTTGTCACCAGTAAAGTTTTGACATTCAATAGGACTAATCCAAGCAGATCTTCCCAAGAGTTGGAACAGATTCTTCTTTGGTTGGCCCTTTATAATCACGTAGCTACATTTTATTGAGTGTGTACGATGTGCCGGGTTCTCTTCTAAGCATTTTATATGTATTAACTCAGTGCTATCAAACACCCTATGGACAAAGATGTCATTATTAGTCATATTTTTCAGATGAGAAAGTTAAGGTAATGAGATGTTAAATAACTTTCTCAAGGCCACAATGCTAAAGAGTGTTAGAGGAGGAATTTGAATTCGGTTTTGTTTGAGCTAAGACATGGCTCCTTTCCCTGTACTTGTTGACAAAGACAGGAACGAATAACATTAATGGTGATGGGAAATCAATCATCCCCACTCTGTTACTGGAATTAAAACTGGCCGTGGGCTTAAAGATGCAGAAACTCTGGAGGTTGGCTCACCCTGTCTCCAAAGCTCACCTTTCCTCTAAGCCTTTCTTACTTCCTCTCTCTGCCATGGCTCTTTCTCACAGGGATCCCTCCACTGGGAACTGTGCCTTAAATCTCGGCCCCTCCCTCTTAAAAGAATAACAAGAAACTTTTTTTCAACTTCACATTTTGCTCCAACAAACAGATTCCTTGAAAGGGTCCTAAGTTCCATTTACTCTTCAACTCACTCGAATCTGACGTCTTCATTCCTTCCACAAAATCAGATCCCAGGAAGGTGGATAATGGTTCACTTCACCACTTTCGTAGAGCACATTTCAAACTTCTTCTTTGACTTCTCACCAATATATTTAGCTCTTGATTAGTGCCTGCATTTTGGACTATTTTGCTCTTTAGCCCTTGTCATGCCACCAATTTTACTCAACACCTATTTTTAATTTTGTAAAATAAATGTAAGATAAAATGTGTCATTTTATATAACTATTTCCTTCTTTTATATTGCCTAGAGGAATTCCTTGATCATGGTGTATCACAGTTTCTTTTTTTTCACAGTTTCTTTTTTTAGTTTTTTAATTGTGGGTAAAAATCAAATTTTTCACAATACATATCAATATTTGTAAAATGATATATAACTACATATGCATATATGTGCATTTGTTTACATAAGTGTTATTTGTTATATATTTATATATATATATATATATATTTTTAAAGGTGCTTAGATTACCTAAATAATATTCAGAAATTACAGGGATTCCCATGTTCCCCACCGCCCACACCTCCAACAACATCCCACACCACCATTCCTCATCCGTGTGGTACAACACCCGCCATGGATATACACGTCCTGGGGCCTTGCCACCGAGCATAGACCACAGTTCACATCACAGACCACACTCTCTTCCACCCAGTTCTGCATGGTATATGCTGATGGAAAATGGCCTACATCCGTCACCTCTTCGCCACTCAGGACAAACCCCAAAGTCCCAAAAAAGCCCCACTATTTCAACTGCCCCTCCTCTCCCTGCCCACAGCACATATGAATCTTAAATGAATTATATTAAGTGAAAAAGCCAGATTCCAAACACGATTTACTATATGATTTTTTTTTTTTTAATTCTGGCAAGGGAAAAACAACAGTGACAGAAAACATGTAAGTTCTTGCTAGTGTTTGGGAAGGTAAGAATTATTGACTGCAATGGAGTACAAGAGAACTATTTGGGTGAGCTATACCTTGAATGTGGTAGTGGTTACATGATTGTACACTTTCTCAAACAAATGTTAACAGCACACCAAAGGTTGAATTTTTATGCATATAAATCATATTGTATAAAAAGACCAGTAGCATTATGTCATCAAATGATATATAAGATACTCCTATGTTCTGTCTCCTGACAGGGGTTTTGAACAAGCAAAAACTGACACAGCCTTCTTTCTACAAGCTCCAGAAAACAGCTAAAGATTTGCAGTAACAGGGAGAGTGCCAAAATAAAAATGGCATCTTCATAAATGGCAATTAATATTTTAAAAATTTGAAGTGATCTCTTGACAGTATTTCAGCATTGAAGCAAAGCTGACTTCCTGATTTGGGGGTTTTCTAGGAAAATGTCCTTCTTTTGGAGATAAATACACTGAAGAAATTTTGTGAATTGTTTGTTTAGTCGGCAGATATGGTAAAATTATAACACCTGGGAAATCTTAGTCAAGTGATTGTACTACTTTGCAATTTTTATACATTTGATATTACAAAATAAATTACTTAAAAATAAAAAAAAATTAAAAAATTAAAAAAAATGTGTCATTTTAGCCATTTTAAGTGTATAACTCAGTGGCATTAATAACATTCACATTACTGTGCAAACATCACCATTATCTGTTTCCAAAACATCCTCATCACCCCAGACAGAAACTCTACCATTAAGCAAGAATTCCCCATACCTTCCCCACCCCCAATCCTTGGTATCTCTAATCTACATTTTGTCTTTATGGATTTATTTATTCTAGATATTTCACATAAGTGAACTCATACAATATTTGGTGTATGGCTTATCTCACTTAGCATAATGTTTTCAATGTTCATCCATGTTGTGACATGGATCAGAGCTTCATTCTTTTTCATGGCTGAAGAATTTCTCACTGTTTTTTCAAGATTTATCTATATAGCCAAATGTATTACATAGTAGGCTATTATACTTTCACTAGATGCTCACTTAGTCATAAACAGATAGATTGTTACCAAAAGCAATGCTGTTCATTTCTTATAAATGTCATCTATTGGCTGGTGTGGATTTTCAATAATCTATAAACAGAAGTGAGATTGCTGGTTTATGGGGCGTATGCACACCTGATTTCATTAAAAAGTGCTAGATTTGTAACCAGAAAGGCTATAATGTGCTAATTTCCCTGCAAAGTCCTGTCTCCCTGTATCTTCACCAAACTTGGTGTTATCCTACTTTCTACTTGCTTGGCAGTGTGATGAGTATAAAGAGATATTTCACTTTTATTTTAATTTTCATTGTTTATTTGCAAGGGAGTTGAACACATTTGAGCTTATCCTTTTTCTGTGTGTCCCAGTCACATTCTTTGCTCATTATCCTACAGGATTTTCTTTTTACTTTCTCTGTCTCCTAGGGCATCTCATCAGTGCCAACATTTTCAAAACCTACCCCTTTTCAGATGACCTCTAAATTTATATCACTATTTCAGATGTGTTGTCTACATTCCAGCTCCAACTTCATATTGATTTCTTCACATAGATATCTCAATGGCCCCACAGACTTACCATATCCAAGACCTACTCTTGCTCCTACACTAATGCCCCTCTGCACTAATCTGCTGCATATCTGGTGCTTGTCTCTGAGTGTTGCCCCAGTCCACCTGTTTGTGTGACCCAGAGGTCATCTTCAACACATCCCTCTTCCTTCTTCCTCATGTTCATTCTTTTATGAAGAACTCTTGCTTTTATTTGTAATGCATCCAGTTTAAGTAATTATTTCTGCCTCAACGTCGTTTGCTCTAGATGATGACACTATGCCTTCTCCTTTGAACTATTAAAATTTGGTCTCCCTCATCCATTCTTCATTGCCTCCAATATATTTTCTACACTGAAGCCACATAATAATGACCACCTCTCTCCTGCTGGTAACAGTCCAGTGGCTTCCTTTGTGTTTAGTGCACAGGCCATGTGGCCTAACATTGTCTGCAAGAGCATGCCTGCCCCTGTTTCTGCCTGCTGCTCTCGTCCCATCTGGTTCCACATATCAGGCTTTACTTGCCCTACCCTTACTGTAGGTTAAGCATCCAATTCATTTGAATGCCACTTCAAAATTTCACTTTCTCAGGCACGGTTTTAAGACTGCCTGAGTCAAATGTCTTTTGATATGTGCTATCAGAGTAAATATAAATTTCCTCCATGTTAATTATCTCTTTGCAATTATGAATCTATTTCTGTTTGGGTAACAACTTAATTAATATTCACATTTTCCACTCGTATCCAAGGGATCATATAGCATAGATCTTTGTGTTCCCAAACACAGTGCCTGATACATAGTGGGCCATCAGTAATCATGTGCTTAGTGAATTAATATATTTTAACTTAGAAATGTGTGTGTGTGTGTGTGATTATGTTCGTATGTGTTTGGGTAAGTGTGTATAGTTATAGAATAGGATACACTAAAGTACTACTACTGGTTATAAGTGTAAGATTATGGATGTTTTTAAAATGATCTATAGTTAATATTTTCCAAACTTGTGTAATATGAAAGTTAAAAAGTGTGAAATAATTTTCAAAGAACCAGTTAACAGAATCCATTTACTGAAGCCCTCTCTTCTGTTTTTCTTTTACTTTAAAAATATAAATTTCCTTGCTTTCTTCTCCTGTTGCTTCTGTAATTCATAGAAGGCTATAAATCCATGTTCTAATGGCTCTCAAAGGAGCAACATCCGAGAAGCATTGGATAGTAAGCTAATTAACTAGTTACGTGTTACTTGCACTGACTAATTGCTTAAAATCAATTAGCCGATTGTAAAAAAAAAATCAATGATTTCTTTGAAAGAGCCATAAGGGAATAGTAGCATAAATTACTAGCTGTTTTTATTTGTTTAAAAAATAAAGTGATTTAAGGGCCAAGTTAGCAGGGAATTTAGCAATTTTTATTCAAAATATTATTAACGATATTTAGGTATTGATACTTCAGATGAGAGAAGTTTTCTGTTTTTTTTTAAACAACTCAATTTTTTTATTCATATTAATAAAACATGCAATTCTTCCAAAGTGCACA
>JAQZBX010051441.1:0-19395 GCA_029593785.1 Cabassous unicinctus | reverse complement strand
ATGGCTTCTCTGCAGCTTCTCTCTTGCCGTACGGGTTACAATCAGCTCTTTTATAAACAGGGAAAGGGGAGGGAAAAGGGAAATGCCTTAAGGTTTAGGTATCAGTACATGATTGGATAATTTGAGATCCTAGGCGTGGTGACTATTCCCGCGCGCGGGAACTTTGTGGCGCGAACTTAGGGAGAAGGAGAAGGAGAAGGAGAAGACAAAGAAGGAGAAGGTAGAGACGGCCACGATAGTTATATTCATACAACATCGCCCCCAACAAGTCATAAATATTTGTGCACCTAACTACAGTACCCCAAAATACATGAGGCAAACACTGGCAAAACTGAAGGGAGAAACAGATGCCTCTAAAATAATAGTTGGAGACTTCAGTACACCACTTTGATCAAAGATAGAACATCTAGAGAGAAGCTTAATAAGGAAACAGAGAACTTGAATGATACTATAAATGAACTAGACTTAACAGGTATATGCAGAACACTGCACCCCAAACAGCAGAATACAGTTTCTTTTCAAGTGCACATGGATCATTCTCTAGGATAGCCCACGTTAGGTCATAAAACAAGACTCAGTAATTTGAAAAAGATTGAAATTATGCAAAACATCTTCCTTGGCCACAATGGAATGAAGCTAGAAATCAGTAACAGAGGGACAACTGGAAAATCCACAAATATGTGGAAGTTAAACAGCACGCTCTTATGCAATCAGTGGGCTAAAGAAGAAATCACAGGGGAAATCAGGAAATATCTTCAGGTGAATGAAATGAAAACACAACATATCAGAACTTATGGGACACAGAAAAGGCATTGCTCAGAGGGAAATTTATAACTCTGAATGCTTACATTAAAGAAGAAAGATCTGAAATCAGACCTAAACTCATACCTTGAAGAACCAGGGAAAGAAGAGCAAACTAAACCCAAGTGAGCAGAAGGAAGGAAATAACAAAGATGAGAGCAGAAATTATAAAACTCCTAGAAGAAAACATAGGGAATCTTCTTCAGGACCGTGTGTTAGGCCGTAGTTTCTTAAACTACACCAAAAACCTGAGTAACAAAATTAAAAATAGATAAATGGGACTTGATCAAAATTTAAAACTTTAGTTCATCAAAGGACTTTACCAAGAAAGTAAAAAGACAGCCTCAGAATGGGAGAAAATAGTTGGAAGCCGTATATCTGATAAAGGTTTAATATCCAGAATATACAAAGAACTCCTACAACTCAACAACAGAAATCAAAAAACCCAATTTAAAAATGAACAAAGGACTTGAATAGACATTTCTCCAAAGAAGATATCAAGTGACCAATTAATACATGAAAACACACACAATATCATTAGCCAACAGGGAAATGCAAATCGAGACCACAATGAAATGCTATCTCATGTCCACTCAAATAGGTATTAAAAAAACAAAGAAAACTGAGAATAACAAGTGTTGGAAAGAATGTGGAGACATAGGAACACTTACTCATTGTTAGTAGGAATTGAGAAAATAGGTTCAAAGAATTTTAACAGCTTGCCCATAAGTCAACCAAAGCAGCATTTCTGGGAGTACATCTGGATGAATGAGGAGGCAGTTTATTCAACCTAGCTGCAAACCTTTGCATGCTTTCTGTTTTCCCTCTGAAGCCCAGGATTCAGTACCAACAGGGTGGGAACAAATTCAAGGTGTCTCGAGTGAATGAGGAAGACAAGAATGAGAGCCAGATTTTTAACAGTGGTGAGAGGGGTGATTCATCTTGCCCTGTCTCTTAAGCTCAAAGAAGGTATTTGGAGGCAGTTTGATATAGTGAATAAAAGTTCTAGGCCCTGAATTTGAGCTTTGGCATCATTACTTAACTTGCTATGTAACTCAACAGGTTACTTTGATTCTCTAGCTTTCATTTTCTTCTATGTTCAGTTAAATGTAAATTGTTGTTGTTCTGTTGTTCATAGTTTTATTCTGATACCATGCTCATTTTTCTCTTTTCAGTACAAGTTCAGGGATCTAACTGTGGAAGAATTAAAGAACGTAAATGTGTTTTTCCCACATTTCAGATATTCTATGGACACCTATGGTAAGAATCTTATTCTCCAATTTTTGCTGAATTATTTGAACTATTAATTGGTCCTAGAGAGCTGCAAAATCATAATTTCTCATTTCTCTCCTTTAGCCCCTCATTTTAAATTATACTTTGTGACCTATAATTTCTGAGGAAATTTAAGTTAATATAATATATATTGTGTTAATTTTCTATTGCTGCTCTAACAAATTACCACAAACTTAGTAACTTAAAACAAATTTATTTTCTTAAAGTCCGTAGGTAAGAAGTCCAACTTGGTCTCTGTAGATTTGAAGTCTGGGTTAAAATTAAGGTGTCAGCAGGTCTATGTTCCTTTCTGGTAGCTCTGGGGGCAAATCTGTTTCCTTGCCTTTTCCATTTTCTAGAGGTCACCCATATTAATTGGCTCAAGGTTTACTTCCTCCATCTTCAAAGCCAGCAATGTTGCATCTCCCTGACTATTCTTCTGTAGTCAGAACTCCCTCTGACAACAGCTAGGAAGGGTTCTCGGCTTTTAAGGATCAACGTTATTAGATTGATTCCATCCAGATAATATAGGATAATCTCTCCATCCCAGAGTCCTAAAAAGTCCCTTTTGCAAATAAGGCAACATATTCAAACATTCCAGTGGTTACGGTGTGGACTCTTTGAGGGGCCATTATTATGCCTGCCACAAAAATGGTTGGTTCTAAAGTTTTAATAAAATGCTAACAAGTTCTAAATTGTTTTCTGGTTTTGGTTATCTCAAGCACTTAATATGAAGGTCTGGTTATCTAAGAAAGATTTTATTTTATTGTCTTTCAAAAATTTCTTACCAGAACTCACACTTGGAAACACATTTTATATCATGACCCCATATATGCATAAGTAAAATACTATATACACTCCAACATTATTTCTTTTATTCCATTCCATTTAAAAACAAATCCTGATTGAGAATCACTAAATTAATTTCAGGATCCATGAATTAGTCAAAATGCAAAGTTTTGAGAACCTTCTTTATTCAACATGGGTATGTTTTATGATTATTTCGGTTAAGAAAATGTATCTTGTTCAGATTTATGTGTCAGAAATCTTAAGGAGGTATCAAAATATTTCTTAGAAATAATAATGTAATATGTGGAAGAAATTGTTAGATTCTGGTCTATCTGTGACTGACCTCTTGATCAGCACCTACTTTTTGGGTGCTGCAGAGATGCCTGGGCTAGGAGATAATAATAGCTATTATATTGAATGCCAGATATGCTTCCAAATGTCATCTATGTTATCTTACACATTTTTCATGACCAAATCAGTTAGATGATTATTACCACCTTCATTTTTCAGACAAAGAAACCGAAGCTCAGAGAGTTTAAATAGCTTGCCCAAGATTACACAGCTAGTAAGGGATAGAATTGGGCTTTGTATCCGTGTCTTTCTGGCCACTCAATCAAACATTGCTTGCTCTTATACAATGTCTTTATCATATAGATTTGAAGCTTTATTGTACCAGTTTATTCTTATTCTAATTCCTCCCTTGTCTAGAGAAAGTAAGCTGTAGTGCCATTAAACCCTCAAATATGGGATTAATATTGTCAATGTACATTTGATTATTTGAGACGACAGTCATATATCATAATCACTTCTATTTTAGCTTTTTGACTAATTTGGTTGGACAATGAATATTTACACTTACAGTTTCTCCACCATGTTTTTAAGTTATTCCGTGTCCCTGAGTAACAATCCCTGTTCCACTCCTCTTCCCTTTCAGTTTTTGCTGTGGAGTGGGCCCTTCACCCATTGTTTCCTTTCACTCATATAGTGCAAGAGAAATGTTTGCATTTATATGCACTTTTGGCCTTGAGTTCTCATCTTAGCCTGGTTTCTTCTTTCCCCTTCCAAGTAGATTATCAAATCTATTAAGAATGTTTCTTTGTCTGCCAAAATAATATAATTACTGAGGTATAAAAGGACTGCATTCCAAGGCAGTTTGATGGTTTGAAACTAGAGGTGGTGTTTTTGTATTCAGCCTTGAGATTAGGACATAGATTCTCTATGAATGTGTCCCACTTATTGATGAGAAGTTTGAATTTTCAGGGATGTGAAGGTTGAAAAAAAGTTAAGAATAATTAGGTTAGAGAAACCAAAGATGATTATCATTCTAAAAGGTTGCTTTAAAATATAAAGCTAACATTTTTTTCTGATTATAAAAGTTATGTGGGGAGTGGATGTAGCTCAGTAGTTGAGCATCTGCCTCCCATGTACAGGGTCCCAGGTTCAATCCTCGGTTCCTCCTAAAAACAAAGCAAAACAAAACAAAAAAGTTACATGATTTCTGAAAGTGATGATAACTGATTGGTTATATATGACAATTATTTATTAATGCCCCTTCATTTTATAATACTTTATTTCTTATTAAGAGTTTTCATATTATCTCAATTGATCTTTATGACAACTTTGCGAAGCAGTCTTATTATCTTTATTTATTAATGAGGAAACTGAAGGTCAAAGAGATTAAAATCACTGAAAGTCACATTCCTCTAAGTGGGGAAGGTGGGCAGAGAACTTGGAATTTCAGTATCAAAGTCCTGTGTTCTTTCAACTGTATCCCTTTTGCCATTTAAGAAGACATAAAGTAATTTCCCCTTGTCAAAATATTTATTCCCGGGAAGCGGATGTGGCTCAAACGATTGGGTTCCCGTCTACCATATAGGAGGTCCAGGGTTTGATTCCCGGGGTCTCCTGGTGAAAGCAAGCTTGCCCGCGTGGAGACCTGGCCCAAGCAGAGAGCTGGCCTACGCAGAGTGCTGGCCCACACAGAGAGCTGGCACAGCAAGGTGACACAACAAAAAAGACACAGAGGAGAGACAATAAGAGATGCAGCAGACCAGGGAGCTGAGGTGGCATAAGAGATTGAGCCTCTCTCCCACTCCAGAAGTCCCAGGATCGGTTCCTGGTGCAGCCTAAAGAGAAGACAAGCAGACACAGAAGAACACACAGCAAATGGACAGAGAGAGCAGACAACAAGGTGGCAGGGGGCGGCGAGGGGGGGAATAATTAAATAAATAAATCTTTAAAATATATATATATATTTATTCCTTGGGTATTTAGAGATTGTGTATGTGTATGTGTGGGTATATGTTTTAATACAGTTCTTTCTACTTCTAATTGTATGTTTTGGGACTTTTCCCCCCACCAGTTTTTAAAGATAGTTCCCAGAAAGACCTGCTGAATTTCACTGGCACTATTCCTGTGATGTTTCAGGGTAAGTGTGGAAGTTGAGAAAATATGGAAGTTTTCTAAAACAAGCAGTTCATTTAATATAAGAACTTACATTTGTTTAGTACCATAACATTCTCAAAGTATTTTCACCCTTATATGATCTATACAGAACTTTATTGGGTATGACAGGGTGTCATACCAGTTAAGGAAGACCTAAGTTAATATTAACAAACTCAATTCAGTTCAACATGTATTTACTGAGTGTTAGCTATGTGACTGCTACTCTACTACATGCTGAGATACAGAGGAGAGCAAGACAGACATAGGCCTGGAGAGTTATCTCTACTTTCCCCTAGCAAACTTCAGGAGTCTCACCTTTATTTCCATTGCATTGACGTTTTATTCTCCTGCTCTCCCTTCCGTATGATGTAGTATTATCCTCATTTTTTATAGGTAGAACTGAATCTCAGACTGGTCGAGTTTACCTAAGGCCACATAGCTAGTTAATGTCAGGGAATAGAACTTTAAACTTCAATAGGAACATTTTAAAACACAGAGGTCATTAAACCTCAAAGAAAACAATACATTTAAAGATGATCCTGACAGGCTAAAATAACTTACTGTTTGCCCTAAAAAGGAAAAAAAATCATTAATTTATCTTATACTTAACTCTTCCCATTTGTCTAGACCTGCTTCTTCCTATGTTCAACAAGGACTAACCTTTCAGGGATATATCTTAGGAGGTTCTTATATGTATGTTTTGAAGAATGCTAGGTTTGGTTTCAATACATTTCTCTGAAGTGGTGCCATAAAATTCATTCCTTTTTAAAAATGCAAATAATTCCAGGAGGGATAACATCCAAAATTACTAATATGCAGTGCTGTGCTTATAGAAAATGCTTGATCAGTATTTGTTGAATGAGTAAGTTAGTTTATATGATTACTGACTGAAGAGTTGAGGGTTAAATGAGCTTACTGGGCATTTAAAAGAGGAGGGTATGCTGAAAAGGGGGTTGGATACCAAATGGGACAAGAACAGTGAAGTTTGCTGTCTCTTACAAAGGGGTTGGCATTGTATAATGGGAATAGACTGCCCAAAAGACACCAGGAAGCTGCATTTCTTGAGACTTCATTCAAAATAGATGCTGCTTTATGGTAGACCATTGCATGCACTCCTTAATTTCTTCTCCCCATGAAGGCTTTTTGCTAGAGGTACGCTCATGTTTTGTTCTGCCTGTTTTATGTATCACTGTGGCACCTCTTTTGGCATGGGGTAGGCACTCAGGAAATGCATAGCAATTCTGTTTGTGGTCAGGCATAGGAGTGTGGCTGGAGATGAAACCAGCTAGCAATGGGCTCTGTGCAGAAATTGAAGAGTGGGTTAGGCAGAACAGGCATAATCTGATTTTTCTTTTCCTTCCCTGCTCCTCCCCTGCCAAGCTCTCAGACTCTCTTCTGGCTGCCTAGAGAACTTTTCTCAGATCTGTTCCCCATTGTTTGTTTTCTGTATTTATCTTGATTAGATGTTAAAAACAAGAAAGCTGATTAAGGTAATTCATTCTGAGGCATAAAGGGCAATTCTTACCTACTTCAGTGATTTCAAGGCTAGTTGCATATTAAAAAGGGAACTTTGGAATTTAAATGAATTGCTGCTTAGTAGCATTTCAGTTTATAGGACTCTGTGGGAGAGGTAGTGGGAGAGCATAAAGGAGTATCTTAATATCATTGGTAATATGTCCCTTATTGACAGTCTGCCTTTCCTAGAGTCGTGTAGTTGTGGCATTGATTTTCCTTTCTCCCTCCCTCCCTCCCTTCCTTCCTTCCTTCCTTCCTTCCATCCATCTTATTGATACATATTCATAAAGTATACAATCCATCCAACATGTGGCATTGTTTCTTATGCTGGGGCCTTCCAAGGTAGTCATGGCACCTGCAATATCTTTTTTGCAATATGCTATTATTTGCTTTTGGCTAGAATTATAACTCAGTGTGAATGCACACTGGTTATTTCCTACTGATCAGAAGGTTAGAATGTGTTATTTTTCTCTTCTGTAAAATAGGCTAATAGAACCTATCTTAGAATTGTGAGGAGTAATAAACTAATTTAAGCAAAGTTCTTGGTATAGTTCCTTGCACATAGTAAGTATTCAATAAATGTTAGCCATTATTTGGCTGCCTATAATACTCTTTTGGTTAACTAGTTTTATTATAATAATAATACATGATCATACTAAAAAAAAATTTAAACAGTAGAGAAGGGATGAGATTAAGGTTATATCTGACCTCCCCCCTATTCCTATTCCCCAGATGAAACTTCTGTTAATAGTTCCTTATGTTTACCTGCAGAAATTTTCTAGATAATTTTTTTATCCTTCTAAGATTGTGCCATTGTGTGGTCACATCATACACTCTTTTGAGACGTGTATAATCTTAATAATATATCCATATGAACTTTCTATTTACATTTAGCTTAAATTATATTCTTATGGTATTATTAGTTCAAATCTGAGAACTCTGTACTAGGAGTTCTGACTCTCTTTGGTGATGAGTTACTTTACTTTTACCTGAAAGCTAAATGGGCAGGGTAAGAGGCAGGGCATTTGCTTTGTAGTGCTATGATTAGATAACTTTATAACCTTAGAGTTAACTGTGGACCAATAGCTATACCCATACTTAGACAAAAGCAGAAGAGGAGTATGGTTCTGGGAACTGCTGGCATAAATTCAGTAGTTCCTTTTGCCTTAGACATATCATATAATATACTGATTTTCAGTGCTGGCTGCACATTAGAACTACATGGGGAGCTTTTTAAAAAATACCATTGTCCAGACCCCATCATGGTGAATCAGAAACTTTGTGGGTGTAGCCTGGATATTAGTATATCCAAGTTCCGTAAGTGTATCTAGTGGGTAGACAAGAGTTGAGGATCATTGTGCTTAGGAGAAAGCAAGATGAAAAACATAGCTTTCAGTGGAGGAAGGAATTCCTTAGTAAAAAGTATTGCAGTGGAAAGAGAACTATATATTATTTATTTTGGCCTATTTCCAAATTGGCTTTAAGGTGAATTGCAAAAATAACTAACACTTCCATAGTGTTTACCATGACTGGTACTATTCTAAGCATTTTACATACACTAACTTCACCCTCACAACAACCCTATGAGGGTAAGAACATTTTATCACCATTTTATAGAGGAAGAATTAAGGCATAGAGAATTTACTTGCCTAAAGTCATATAGCTAGTAATATGGGATTTGAACTGGAGCTAGACCTGGGATATGAACCTAGGCATTCTTGCTTCCAACCAGCAGTGTTTTTAACTACAGTGAAAGGCATATGCAATGAGACTATGAAAGCAGAAATAAAATCAGGAGATATAATTGAACAACTAACAATTTATCAGATTTCTAGTCTAAGGTTAGCTTTGTACTTATGCTAGGTTTTAGCTTTGGGTTTCCTGTAAACCAAGGCAGCCGAGAGATTCTGACTACATGGTTAAAATTGGAAGAATATACACTGACATTCCTATCTCAGCTCTGTTTTTAAGTAGTTTTTTTTTACCTTGTAGTTATAAATTTACAGAGCCTACTTTTTCTGCTCTAAAATGAAAATACTGGAGTGCTCCCAAAAGGAAGATGTGTGGACCATTTGCATCCGAATCTCCTGAAGTTTGTGTGTATGTATGTGTATAAGAGACAGAGAGAGATTGCTTAAAATACAGATTCTTGGGCCTATCCCACACCTACTGTATCTCACTCTCAGAGTGAGTCCCAGGAATCTGCATGTTTTTCAGGTTCTTCAGATAGTTCTGATGTACATTAAAATTTAAGAACCACTGGACAAGGTGACTGTTAATTTATTTTCAGCTCTGGATGCTTTGTATCTAACCCAGTTTGTGTTACAGTATCTGCAATAATTGAACTCCCTGATGGCAAGTATCAAATTCATCATTTTCATTTTTTTGTTTATTCATTCATTCTTATTCATATAAGAAACTTTTGAAACAACCAGACAATATATTAGGTGCTATATTTGGTTCTGGGGCTGTAGAAATGACTAAGATATAATCCTGTCTAGAAGTTTACAGTATAATCGGAGAAATAGACCTGTAGACAAATAATTTCAATGCAGAATAAATACAAAAATAGAGGTATCCACTACCTTTCAAGGAATGTACAATAGCTCTGCTTGGGTGGTACAAAGAAGATTTCAAACAAAAGATGCGGTATCACAAACCCCTGGCAGAATTGACCATATAAATATTTATTGAATTGAATTAGATGAGCTGGCCGTTGTATGATTAAATTTTCTCAAAAGTTTCATTGGTGTTCTTGAAAGGGTATTTTACAAATGGGATCCTATCTGCAAAGTGAATGTGGGTGAAATGGGAGAAATAGGCCTTGATTTACATAAATCCTTTATATATAAACTTCACTAGATTACATGTTTCTTAAAATGACACCTAGCTGTATTGAATGTTTATGCTTCATTATTGTTTGAAGATATGTTTATTTGTCTCAAATAGGTAATACATATAACATACCAATTCATTTGTGGATTTTGGATTCTCACCCTTTTGCTCCCCCGATTTGCTTCTTGAAGCCAACTGCAAATATGGGAATCTCAGTTGGAAAACATGTGGATGCTCAAGGCAGAATATACTTGCCCTATCTCCAAAACTGGAGCCATGTAAGATCAACTTGGATATTCTTCAAAAAGTTCTCAAATTTCTGAATCTTGGTCTTTGATACTGATGATATAAGTAAAATAGGGCATTTTCTTTCAGTGATATTCTTCATAAGACCTTTAAAAGTAATTTGAGCAGGGAGCTGGTGTAGCTCAGTGGTTGAGTGCTGGCTTTCACATATGAGGTTCTGGGTTCAATTCTCAGCACCCTCCCCCCAAAAAAAGTAATTTGAAATTGAGAGGAAAGTGGAGATTTGAATAATACAGTACCTTGAAGTTGAGGTTTATATAATAATAGACTATTTTAGTTAAGGTAGATTTTCATTTTATAGTGCTCTATAATTTTTGAAACATTTACACACATACAACCAAGATTTATTAGAAAATCTCTCTTTCTCTCTCTGTATATACATATATCTATATTCTGCTATAGAAAAAAATAGTCTTTTTGCTTTAATTTAAACATGACTGTTTATAATCACTATTTTTTAAATCAAATTATTGAGGTATAATATACCATTACTTTTACTTTCATAAACTTCTGCAAGGAAGAAAACAGAAGCTTTTCCAAAACTCCAAGTGAATAAACTTATTATAATAATCATCAGTCAAGGCGTGATTTGTGGATAATAACAAGCCTCATGAATAAATTCAGTTCTTTAGAACATAAAATGAGTAAACATTTCTAATGACCTGTAAGACAGACTTCAGAGACTCAAGGTTAAAGTAATAGGTCATTGTAGAAAAAGTGGATCTTACAGGAAGGCTTCTTGCAAACAAGCTACTCACTTTTTTTTTTTTTTAAGATTTATTTACTTATTTGTTTACTTTTATCCATTTTTAACCGCCGCCCCCCCCCCGATTTTTGCTGTTTTTGTGTCCATTTGCTGGGAAATTCTCTGTGTCTGTTTCCTGCCCTCTCTTCTTATCCTTCTCCTTCTGTCTTCACTGGGATTCGATCCTGGGAACCTCTGATGCGGGAGAGAGATGTTCTGCCACCTGTGCCACCTTAGTTCCTGGTTTTTCTGCATGTCTCATCTTGGCTCTCCCTTGTGTTACTCTCCTGTTACATCATCATCTTGCTGCGTGGCTTGGTGGGGCCTGACAGCGCACCCGCTCGCGGGGCCTAGTTGCCCACACGCCTTCTATATTTTTCTTTGTTTTTACTGGAAGGTCCTGGGGATTGAACCCAGGTCCCTCCATATGGGAGACGGACGCCCAACCATTTGAGCCACATCCGCCCCTGCCACTCACTTTTATTATGGCAAGAATTGTAAATGTTCTTCAACTTTCTCCTTATGTTTACATTAAAGAATAATATCCAACTACATGCTCTGCATTCTCAAAACCACTTGTGTTAACTTCTTCAAAAATTTTCATTAAGTATCCTTCATGCATTTATTCAATACTTACTGAATGCCTGCTGTGTGCCAGGTATTGTGACGTAGCAATTAACAAAAAAGATAAAGTTCCCTGACTTTACAGAACTTAAATTCAGTTGAGAAATGAAAATTTATATATTATGAATTTGACTATAATTTCAGTCAATACTGAATGAAGTGATTTTATTTAGAGCTTATGATTTATTTCCATATTACCAGCTGGTAAATATTCACATCCGGCATGTAGAAAGGGTTTTTAAAAATTCTTTGTAAGGTGATTTAATAAGATCATTTAAATCCCATTATTGAACTTTTATTACTTTTGAAATGTATTTCTGCCCAGGCACCTGAAGTGTCTTGTTTGGGGGTTGGGGGTGGGGTGGGCAGGCACGGACACACTTTTAGAATTTATAAGTAATATTTTCACCAGATTTAGGAGTAAAAAGTACCCTAAATTGTGGCATAAAAGTGTGCTTGTTAATGCTTATAGAAGATCTACTTCCAAATTGATATTGAACGCACAATATTAGATCCCACCTTATTTTGACTCCCAAGAGCTGCTGGCTGATATGGACCATATGCAGCAGCCCTCCCTCTAGCTACAATTTTCCCTCCTCTAGCTGCATTTGATGTGCTACATTTTTATAGAGAGAATTTCAGATTGATTCATGTAGCAAGTCAAATTATATCCTTAGTTTATAGTATACTATATCATTTCCATTTTCCTAAATTGTGAAATATACATTCCAAAGTACATCATGTAAATAGATAATTTAAAGATTATAACATCAACACCCATATACCCACAACTTGCCTTAAGAAATTATCAATACCTTTGAAATCCTCTGTGCTCATGTCCATTTATATCTTCTTCCCTGTCTTTCAGAGATAATTACTCCTCCTGCATTTTGTGGACATCGTTTCCTTGCTTTTCTTACATTTTTACAATATTTATATGTATCCCAAACAATATTGTTTAGTTTTGCCTTTTTTTTTTTTTTTAAGATTTTATTTATTTATTTATTTATCCCCCCCTGCTGCTTGTGCTCGCTGTGTCCATTTGCTGTGTGTTTTTCTGTGTCTGCTTGTCTCCCCTTGTTGGGTCGTTCTGCTGCATCAGCTCACTGCGCCGGCTGACTTGCCTTCACCAGGAGGCCCCGGGAATCAAACCCGGGGCCTCCCATGTGGTAAACGGGAGCCCTATCGATTGAGCCACATCCGCTTCCCAGTTTTGCCTTTTTTATGATGCCAGTGTATTTATTTAAACAAGATTAGAAATGTTAACTACAGTTTTGCAGTGGACCCCTTAGGCTTATAAATTGCATTGTGGCAAAAACATCATTACCAAGATATTTATTTAAATAAACATTTATTAGCTAGCAGAATACATAATTTCATTCATCTGAGCAGAGAAGCGGTTAGAAGGAGGTCAATACTGGTTCTCAGAAATTTAGCTTCCTAGGGTCACCCAAGTCCTAGAATGCTGATGACAATAGTGTGCACGAAGCTGCTCTTTCTGGTTCTGGGAGCCACCTGTTGTTTGTGTCCTGTCTTTTTATAATTTGCTATTTGATAAAGTACATGAAAGACTATTAGCAGGAATCACTGGGGCATTATTTCCTAGTTATTCCCTATTAAAGATTCTTATGTAACATATATATTTCTTTGTAGTTTTTACCTGTATTTGACCTTTATATAAATTGAATCACACTGTGTATAATCTTCCATCACATGCTTTGTTTTAACTGAGCATTAAGTTTTAAAAATTCATCCACATTGATGCATATAGCTGTAGATTGTTTTATAAGTTCTCACACTATTTGTGCCATTTTGTATTCTGCATTTTTCATCTACCATTATATTGGGAATTTCTCCATGTTAAACAAATATTCTTTAAAAGACATTGTTTTTAATGGTTGCCTGTTGACTCATCATAAGGATATTGTATAATATATTTATAAATTGACCTATTGTTAGAACTTTAATGATAAGCATCCTTAAATATAATTCTTTGTGTTTATCTTTAACAATTTCCTAATGATGAATCTCTGGAAATGGAATTAATTGGATCGAAGTTTATAAACATTTTTAAGGCTATTCTTATATATTGCCAAATTGACCTCTGAAAAGGTGGAAAGATGTTGTATTTCTAGTATCAGTAGGAATCAGTGTGTAAGTGTACCTATTTTACAGCCCTCTTACTCTAACAGGAGGTATTATTAAAACAAAACAAACCTTTGCTTATCTCTATGCATTGACTAAGAAGGATGTAAACATGCTCTCATTTTTATAAGTAATTAAAATTTTATGAAAGTCTGATTGTATTATTATATGTACACAGAAAGTTGTAGAACTTAGGACAGGGATGTGTCAGAATTGAGTGAGGATTGGCGTAAAGGAGGGCATTAGGATTAGCAATCTTATTTTATATACATCCTCTAAAAAGTGTGCAATTATGGGTATATTTTACTTTGGTTTTATGGTTTTCTATATTTTTCATATAAGGAAAAAAGAAATATAAAAGAAGACACACAAAAAGTTGTCAACAGTAGAGTTGAGGTGCGGAAACATTGACTCTTTATGAGCTTGTATATCATTTGCATTACTTGGTAGTTTAAATAAGATTGCCAGTTAAATGTGATGAATGGGGCATTATAAAAATTTGCCAGTTGGAAGGACAAAAATGATATCTTCATCTTAATTTTCAGTTTTAGGTTATTTGAAAAGTTGAAATATTTTCATATATTTATCAACCATGTATATTTCTTTTATGAATTGTCTTGTTTCTCTTTTAAATCCATTTTTACCTTTTTTTTTTTTTTAAACTGTCACATAATGGTTTGAAATGGGAATTCATATTTCTTCTGTTTCCTTTCTCTGGTTTTCTTTGGTATCTCTTTTTATAATTTTGCTTGTTTGTTTAATAAATACTCAGAGATAGTCCTGTAATCTAGTTGAGGTTGTGCTTGATTTCATTTCAGACACTATTGATTTCATTTTGCTATTCTGAGCCTCTTTATTATAAGCTAAAACTAGTCTTAAGAAGACATTGTTATTTAAATTGTCCTATTTAAAGGTACCAGAGAGGGAAGCGGGTGTGGCTCAGTGGATAGAGCCCCCGTTTACCATATGGGAGGCCCGGGTTCGCGTCCCGAGGCCTCCTTGTGAGGGCACGCCAGCCTGAGCGGTGCAGTGGGCTGATGCAGCAACCTCACAGCAGGAAGTGGGTGTGGCACAATGGATAGCGCACCCGTTTACCATATGAGAGGCCCCGGGTTCGCTTCCTGGTGCCTCCTTGTGAGGGCAGGCCGGCTGGCACGGCGCCGTGGGCTGATGCGGCAAGACCTCACAGCAAGGGGGAGATAAGCAGACACAGAGAAGACACGCAGACACGCAGCGAATGGACACAGCAGCACAAGCAGCAAGGGGGGGGATAAATAAAAATAAATAAATCTTTTAAAAAAAAATAAATAAATAAAGGTACCAGAGTACCCTTAAGTTCTACATGCAGTTGGAATTATAATTATGTCATATAATTATATAGAATTCTGGAGTTGGAAGGAATCTAGAGGTCTTTAAGGCCAAGGATGGCAGACTGTTTCCCCAAGAGATTCAGATTGCTGCAGTGGGATTTCAGAATTTTGTTTGAACAGCACAGTGGTTTTGTTTTGCTTTATTTTATTTTGTTCTTGATTTGAATTTGAATGTCTATAGGCATGTTCTTTCCAATTTGCCACAGTAACCATCTCTTCAAATATTCTTATACTTGGCAGCTTCATACAATGTAATCTGCCTGGTCCTTGAAGGTACTTGAGTTTTCACCCTAATGGCCTCATCCTCTTAGTTTATAAATAGTGAAAGCCAGACTCTCAATTAAGCACTTTCTAAAATGAGCATACTACTAATTATTCCTAATAATAGTAGTAAACACCTATTTTGCTCTCACAGCTTATAATTTGTATGGTATGCTCACTTGTTTCTCCTAACACCATTTGGGATTTATTATTCACACTGTATTTGCTGATGACACTGAAGCTCAGAAAAGTTAAGAGAATTTCATTAAGGTTGCTCAACTAGTTAAATTAAAAGAAACAATAACAGATTAGGTAATATTTTATCAATGTTGATTTTCTGTTTTGATAATGGTTATGTAGGGGAATGTCTTTTTTTTTTTTTCTTTTAGGAAATGTGCACTAAAGTATTAAGGAATAAAGGGACATTATATCTTCAATTTACTCTCAATTGGTTTAGAAAAGTATATATAGAAAGAAAGACTAAGAAAGCAAATGTGATAAAATGTTAATATTTGAGTAATTTGGGTAAAGAGTTTATGGGAAATCTTTGTACAAATTTTGCAGCTTTTCTCTAAATCTGAAAATATTTCAAAATAAAAGTAACAGAGAAGGGTTGGGGAGAGAAAGACTTTCCAAACCTAGGTATTCTGCTACTAAAAACATTCATGCTGTTTTCCCACTTTTGGGAGATATAGATTTAGCATTTTTCTTCCTTTATTAATCAGTTATAAATATTAAAACAGTTAAAAATATTAAATAATTTTTCAGTTAAAACTGTTAAAATACTTAAAAATATTAAATTATTTGGTAGTTTTTTAAAAATGAAAGCATGATGGAATACTTCCTTTCGGCTAATTCTTTAATAATGTATATATTAACAAGGTAGTATTTTTTAGCATAATTTTTACGTAACTTTTACCTTTGTGTGTATTCTGCAGCCTAAATCTGTCATTGTTGGATTAATTAAGGAAATGATTGCCAAGTTTCAAGAGGAACTTCCCATGTATTCTCTGTCATCATCTGATGAGGCACGGCAGGTAGACTTGCTAGCCTATATTGCAAAAATCACTGAAGGTTTGTATCTTTGTCAACCAAACTGCCTTGAGAGTTATGATTTTATAATTTCTCTCTAATGTCCTTTATTCTCTGCTACTTGCTTTCTGCTCCATCTCCATAAATAAATACGTACATCTGTGTTGAATCAAAAATTCCTGTACCTCTCTGAGTTGTGTTACTATACAGTTCCAATGGATATGGTTTTTTTAAATGTAAAAAGTTACTCTTATATTGACAGATGAAATAATTCTTGTTTTGTTTAAAATCACTTGACATGTTAATGATAACAAGCCTTTTTTATTATTTATGTGGCTTTTTTGGGCTCATTTATTATATTGAACTAGAAGATTCTCATTGAAGATGCTTGGAATATTTAGTAAGATGTTAAACTTTTTTTTTTTTTCATTGTAGACCGGAGCAGTAAGAACCACAATGTTTTCTAGACTTATGAAAATGTTATTTTTTATTTTTAAATATCATCCCTCAGCATCTTTTTGAGTCTTATATATAATATTTTTTAAACTTTTAGAAAGATATTTTCTTTTTAAAAGGATAGCCTCTATTTAGTAGAATATTTAACAAGAGACTCCAAACTTCAGAACTCAGATTATATGCTTTTCTTGCATTTATTCATTCGTTTAATGAATATTTTTTGAGTGCCTGCTATAGACTAATGCCATGTTTTCTGTTTGAGTGCCTGCTATAGACTAATGCCATGTTTTCTGTTTCAGTTATTGAAGCCTGATAAATTTTTAAAAAGATGCTAAAAAGATTTTTGATATTATTTTAAAATTCTTACGGTAATCCACTTTTCTTTCTAGGTGTCTCAGACATAAATTCAAAGAACTGGGCAAACCACGAGAATAAAACAGTCAATAAAATTACTGTGGTTGGAGGTGGAGAATTGGGTATTGCATGCACATTAGCGATTTCAGCAAAGGTATGTAAAGGAGGTGATTTTAAATATATTTATCATAGTGCTGCACTTTAAGGGAGTGTATGTTTGATATACAAGAAATAATGGTGTTTTTTCTTCATTTAAAAATTTTTATTGAAGTTTATCATTCATATATGAACAAACATAAAAAATAAGTATATAGTAAAAGTTATGAACTTACAAAACAAACATGCATAACATCATACAGGGCTCCCATACATCACCCCACCACCAATACCTTGCATTGTTGTGAAACATTTGTCACAAATTATGAAACAGCATCGTCAAAGTATTACTACTAATTATAGTCCAGATCTTATATTTGGTTTATTTTTCCCCCAACCCTCCCTATAAATAATGTTTTTATTTTGTCATGTAGGTAAACCTTATTTGCTCTAAAATATATTTAGTAAGTTGACAGAAAAATCACTGAGAGCTCTCATCATTGGTGTTGCCTCTTAATTAGTAGTTAGTTGTGAAATAGGCTTTGAAACAGTGACTTGAACAGTGATCTCATCATCCTAATCCAGGGGAAGCCTCAACTTGACATTCATCTGATTTAGTCACAAATTCTTTTCTGTGTTTTCTGAGTCATGCTGCTTTAATTAAACTCTTATTTATATTAATACTGCTTAAATTTAGCTCTTTTTGAAGTTAGCATTTTTTTAAAGGATTGACTTTGCTTGTGTGATTACTCCGTTTCTGTTAGGATCATAGTTTCTGGGTTGATATTTTATACCAGTTTGGAATTTTTCTTTGTCAGGTTTTTTTTTTTTTTTTTTTAACTAGATCTTTTCTATATAAATTGTTTGCAGAAAGGTTTAAATCCCCTTCTAGAGAGTTTCCGAAGACTGGCCTGCCTCCCTCCAGGGCCCGGTATCATGGCAACAGCATGCCTTGTGTCATTTGAGGGATGTAGCTCAGAATAGAATAGCTGTTCCTCTAAATATTTATTTGGTGGCTGGCATTAGTTTTTCTTTTCTTTTAAAATTGGATTGTTTATCATCTAAACTCTTCCCTTTCCATTTTAATGTTTTTAACTGAAGGTAAGGGCAGGTTCTACTTCAGCAAATAATTAAATTCTTTCCAGGGAGCTAGAAAATTTAAAAAACTGGCTGCTCAGCTTTCTTTTTGCTAACTTTTGGCATATTATAGGTTCAGTTCCTTCACCCTCCCTCTGAATACACTATTTTCTCTTAATTGGAATTTGAATTGTTTTCAGTTCTTTGGTTACTAAATAAAATGCTTCTATAAACATTACTTTACAAATTGCTTATTTTCTCATCTGAATTATTTTCTTTGAAGTGTCTATAATCTCCAAAACAGTACTAGTGGGTCAGAGGGCATGAATGGTTTTCATGGCACTTAATACATATTGCTAGATTGCTCTTCAGAAAGGCGGAACTAATTTATGCTGCTAATGTGCACATCGACCTTTGACATCTCTAACAATACTTTTATCAATTTTATTTATCTTTGATGATAAGTATAGGAAGGCACCTTAACATCATGTTCATTTAGTTGTTAGAAGAGTCTCACCATCAGTATTTCTTTGCATGTGTATTGTCTGGGCAGAAAATATTTTCCATTTTTCTTTTTTTTTTTTACTTTATTTATTTATTTATTTATTTATTTTTAAAATTTTACCAGGAGGTCCCAGGGATTGAACCCAGGTCCCTCCATATGGGAGACGGACACCCATCCATTTGAGCCACATCCGCCCCCGGCCATTTTTCTTTTTAAACATTAATGTTCTAATATAATTGTAAACATTAATATTTTGACAAAATTCAAATAGTGCAACAAAAATAGTAATCATAATAGTAGTAGTAGTGGCAGCAGCAGCAGTAACTAACCTTTACTAAGTACTTACTGTATACCAGACAATAGTGCAAACACTTGACTCATTTAATTTTCACAACCCTCTTTCTTAGGTACTATCATTATTGCTATTTTACTTATGAAGAAACCATGGCATAGAGAGATTACCCAATTTGCCCAAAGTCACACTGTTAAAAAATGGCAGAGCCAGGATTTAAACCCAGGCAAGCTGCACCTTGTCTGAAAACAGGTAACAACGTCACCTGTTAGAAATACAGTGTCCTGGGTCCCACTCCAGACCTCCTGAAGCAAAATCTGAATTTTAGAGCTTGGGAAAACTCTGATCTAAACCATTCTGTCATATTACCTGCCTCATTATCATTATCTTTATCATTATCATCATCATCATCATTGATGGATCTTAGGTTGTTTGTAGTCTTTTGGTATAATGTATCTTTTTTTTTTTTTTTTTT
>JAQZBX010051440.1:0-19391 GCA_029593785.1 Cabassous unicinctus | reverse complement strand
ACTGAAAACACACCATCTAAGATCAGAAACAAGAAAAGGATGCCCACTGTTACCATTATTATCCAACACTGTACTGGAAGTTCTAGCCAGAGTAATTAGGCAAGAAAAAGAAATTACAGGTATCCAAATTGGGAAGAAAGAAGCAAAACTTTCCCTATTTGAAGATGACATGATCCTATGTACAGAAAAGCCTGAAAAATCTACAAAAACTCCTAGAGCTAATAAATGAATTCAGCAAAGTGGTGGGGCACTAAATGAACACTCAAATAACAGTAATATTTCTATATAGTAATAAACAATCTGAAGAAGAAATCAAGAAAAATTCCATTCACAAAACAACTAAAAAAATCAAATATCTGGGATGTAAATGACTTGTACACATTAAATTATAAAACATTCCTAAAACATCATTGAAAATAAAAATAAATGGAAAAACATTGCATGTTCATGGATTGGAAGACTAAATAAAGTTAAAATATAAATTCTACCCTAAGTGATTTACAGATTTAATGCAATCCCAATAGAAATTCTCACCTTATTTGCAGAAATGGAAAAAGCCAATCTTCAATTTTTATGGAAAGATAAGAGGAAGCCATCAGGAAATAGAAGCTATCAGGAAATAGAAGAATGAAGTTGGGGAACTCATACTTCCCCATCTTAAAACTATTACAAAGCTGCAGTAATCAAAACAACATGGTACTGACACAAGGACAGACATATAAACCAATGGAATCAAATTGAGCATTCAGAAATCAAGCCTCCCATTTATGGCCAAGTTATTTTTGACAAGTGTGTCAAGTCCACTCAATGGAAAAAGAATAATCTCTTCAACAAATGTGCTGGGTAAACTGGATGCCCAAATACAAAAGAATGAAAATGAACCCCTATCTCATACCATATACAAAAATCAACTAAAAAAATTAATTCAAAATGGATCAAAGACCTAAATATGAGAAGCAGAACTATAAAACTCCTAGAAGAAACCACAAGGAAGTATGTTCATGACTGCATGTTAGGCAATGGTTTCATACCCAAAGTATGAGCAACAAAAGAATAAACAGAAAGTTGGTGCATCATCAATATTTAGAAACCTTTGTGCATAAAAGACTTTACCCAAATGTAAAAAGACAACCTACACAGTGGAAGAAAATATTTGGAAACCCATATCCAATTAGGGATTAATATTCAGTATATGTAAAGAAATACTACAACCCAACAACAAAAAAGACTAAAAACCTGATTTAAAAAATGGGCAAGAGACCTGAGTAGAACTTCTCTAGAGAAGATATACAAATGATTAAAAAGTACATGAAAATATGATCAATACCATTAGCTATTAAGGAAATGCAAATCAAAGCCACAATGAGATACCATTACATACCCAGTAGAATGGCTACTGTTAAAAAAAAAAAAACAAGCAAAAACAGAAAATTACAAGTGTTAGGGAGAATATAGAGAAATAGGAACAGCCATGCATTGTTGTGGGAATGTAAAATGGCATAGTGTCTGTGGAAGTCAGTTTGCTGGTTCCTCAGAAAGTAAAATATAGAATTATCATACAACCTGGCAAACCTACTTTTAGTTATATACCCCAAAAAACTGAAAGCAAAGACTTAAACAGATATTTTGAAACCAATGTTCATATTCACATTGGCATTATTCACAATTATCACAATTATTCACAATTTCCAAATGATGGAAGCAACTCAAGTGCCTATCAATGAATAAACAAAATGTGGTATATGCATGGAATGGGATATTATTCAGTTGTAAAAAGGAATGAAGTTCACATACATGTAACAACATAGATAAACCTTCAAGACATCATGTGGAGTGGAATAAGCCAGGCACAAAAGGAGAAATGTTGTATGATCTCACTGAAATGAATTAGAATAAGCAAACTCAACATGCCAGAAACTATAGGTTACCAGGAATCACGGTGGATGTAGGGAATAGGGAGTTAAAGCATAAATTGTACAATTTCCATTTGGGATTTTGGAAAAGTTTTGAAAATGGATGGTGTTGGTAGTACAACATTGTAAATATAATTAATAGCACTGAAATATATATTTGAATATGGTTAAAAGGGGAAATTTCAGATATATATGTTATTAAAATAAAATTTTAAAAATAATCCATAGGACTCTATATAACAAACAGTGAATGTTAAAGCAAACCATGGACTATATCTAATAGTACAATTATAAAAATGTTCTTTCATCAATTTCAACAAATGTATCACACAAATGTAAGTTGTTAAAAATAGAGTTGTATTTGGGATCTCTGTATTTTATACTATTTTTCTGTAAACCTCAACTTCCCTAATAAAAATAAGACACATGGAATTGATTTTTGGATATTTTCTTTGTATGATATGATTGTAGTAATTTGTATTTGGAATTTCACATATATTCCATTTTCTAAAAATATATATTTTATTGAAGTATTTCATTCATACATAAACATGCATAAACAATAAGTGTATAGAAAAGATTACGAACTTACAAAATAAACATGCATAACATCATACAGATTGCTCATACATCACCCCTCCACCAAAACCTTGCATTGTTGTGAACATTTGTTACAAACTATGCAAGGGCATCATCAAAATATTGCTACTAACTATAGTCCCTATGTTACATTTGGTATATATTCCATTTTTGTCTCCTCGTTGAAGTTTCAATTTTAACATCATTTAGCAACAATATAAATAATGGTAATAGGAGGATCTTTCAATACATTTTGTCTTTCATTTTTATATTTTTCATTTGTCTAGATGACTAAAAGTGAATTTCATAGGCCACTGATGTTGAAGATTTAAAGACTTTTAATATATATATATACATATATTTGAATTCCTTTCCAAAAAAGTTACTATATCAACTACCATTTTTACCACCTTATTATCCTGGAATGTCTCATTATCCAGAGGTGAAAAATTACCATTTTTTATAATTAAATATCAAATTCTTTATTTGCTGATGGTAAGATGATAGAGTATAAAATTTGTAGGGGAATATGTTTGCTGGATTTCAAATAACCTTGTCATTTAAATCACTGTTGCTATGATTTAAAATCACGTTGTCCCTGAAAAATTGTACACTCAGTATTGCCACAGCTTCCTCTATCTAGTTGAGTGTAACTGACCCTTCACTATGGTACTTAATAGGATTTATACAGTGAAGAAAAAACTAGAAAAAATCTAAGTATATGGCACTTCCAGAAAGGATTGTTTACTGGTTCAAGGAAATGCTCTGTAATTTTAAGGAGATGCAACTTTAAAAGAGCATTTCTTAAAAGTGTTTTCATATATTGCTTACCACAAATTTTAGGGAGAGGATATTTATTCACATTTTGTAAAATGTGAACAGGTTCTGAAAATGATGCAACTCAGATTTCATGGCAGAGCTCTTTCCTCTTGATCATCCAAGGCTGTTTTTTTTTTTTTCCTTTCAATTTGCATCTTAAATCTACTACACATCAGTTGTTATCATTTAAAAGCCAGAAGAACTTGGATTTATTTCCTTCTGTTTCCTTGATACCTATTGAAACTATTTCTGATTTGACCAAGGCCCCATTATCCACATGAAGTATGAGAAACTGGGGAGCAGTTGTAATAATTTCAATTGGAATGTGCATTTTACTCAAACAAGAAATGGCATTATTATATATGAAATAAACATGATATTATACATTCTAATAGGTAGAATTACATGTGATTCTTTAGTCTCCATGCAGAAAGATCTAGATTTGTGCTAAAACATAAAATGAAAATTTATGTTCTAATAAACTGAGGAATATCCTTTAAGAATCTGACTACATTTTTTGACAAATACTGCTTCTCCTTTGACTCCAGATCTCTATCATGACTTCCATTTCCAATGTTATTGTCTAGATTATTCTCCATGAATGTCTTATATTTCTGCATGCCCAGGGTTCTCTGACAAAGGCATTTATGTCCAACTTCTGGATAATGAGATATTCTGGGATAAAATGCTTAGAGACATCTCTCTCCCCAGACGCATTCCAATCTAGTAAAGAGAAAACACTTTCATTCACTTCCCTAAAGAAGATTTGCTTACTTTCTAGAATGAAAAATAAGTTTTCTTTCCAGATGGGGAGGACAGACAGGTCAACAAATGAGAGTTTCCAGTTTCAGAGCTTTTCTCCCGTGATGCAGCCCTCTACATGCACCCTCACTGCATCACCTTGTGGGAGGTTGGGGCTCAGAGAACATTCTCAAGACATTATTTTGACTACAGCCTTTGCTGCGTGCAATAAAACGTCTTTGTCTCCGACCCAGAATTTTTATGTCAGTGTGTGTGTGTGTATGCGTTTATACATATATACATATCTATCTTTATCTTTAGACACATGTAGTTTGTGTTATATCTGTTGCAGAGTAAATTGTCAACTTTCAAGTAAGGTGAAATCCCAGAGAGTTTACAGTTTTTCTTACTTAATTTATACTATTAAAATAATATATCTATTTTGTACTAGGTTTGCTGAACCTTTCCATCTGGATGGTCCACATTGCCATAAAATCCAACATGTTCAAAATGTAACTCTATTTAAATAATAATTTCTTTTATCTTTTCATTTTATCTAATCTGTAACATAAAAATATCTCAAATATTTCATATTCTATAAATTCCTTACAACTATCTAGATTAAGCTTTCATATTATATTTCCTGGATTATTACTATCCTTAAACTGGAAATTTGTATGCACTTTTATATTTCTTTACTCTTCTCCACCCTTTTACTATGGGTATATTTTATAATTAAATTAAACATGTCACATGTTAGTCTCTTTCTTACAAATGTGTCTGTACCTCTATAGATATGTCTCTAGATCTCCCCAGTGGTCAGGCAAAGATCTACCATATAAGAGGGAAAGTGAGAAACAAAAGCTTTTTGCCTTTGAGGAAAGGAGAATAGAAAAACTTTCCACTTCCAAAGTTCTGGCAAATATTCACTGCTTTTTTGGGATGAGTAGAAGAAAAAGTCTTCAGTTTCTTGTGGAGGGATAGGAAATGATGTCGGGGCCAGGGTCCTGCACTGGGAAAAGGCAGAGTTTTGCCACCTCAGGTGTTGGGGCAAGAAACATTCTCCCATGCAAGACACCACACAGTTACAAGTCACAGGTGCCTGCCTCTTGATGGAAGAGGAGGAAACTGAGGAAGCCTTCCTGTGAAGATCAGGTACACCGGATATCTAAAAGTGAACCTGTATCAAAAGAATAAAAAGGCCTCCCCAAACCCCAGGATCCTGGAATCAATTAATTAAGAGAAATCTATCACTGGGAAAGATGTAACAGCAGAGAGTCTTTCTCTGAGACTCAGGCTTGAAGAGACACCTGAAAGTTAAGGGGGAAAGCAGGAGCATTGAGAAAAAGCCTCAGGAACCCCAGACCCTATACTAAGCACAAAGTAGAAGCAGTTGATCCCTGGATGAATGTGGAGAACTAAAGGTCACCAATGCAACCACAAAACTAAAATCTTTCTAAACCATTGGCTAGATTCACTGAATCTCCTATACTAATGGTCTGACATAAGAAGAGCTTTACATATTTCTGGGCAAAAATACTTTAAGTCTCAGTTTCTTCTATTCTACACATGATGCCTGGCTTTTAATTTAAAAAAAAAAAAAATGAGACACATATAAAAACAAAGAAAAATGGTCCATTGCCAAAAGATTAAGCAGTGTAAAGAACCGGACTCAAAGATGACTATGTATTTGGAAATATTAGATAGGGACTTTGAAATAACTATGGTTACCATGTTAAGGGATCTAGTAGAAAGGGTAGACAGCATGCATGAACAGATGGGTAATTATATTAGAGAGATGAAAACTACAGAGGAAAGGAAACGATAGAAAAATGTCAAATGTAAGAGTTAGAAAAAAAAATCCACCCATACGCACCTATATTAATCCACAGAGAATGAATTCCTTGCACAGGTTTATCAGCAGAAAAAATACAGATGAGGATATAGCCTAAAATAGGCCAATAGAAACTATTCAAATTGGAACACATCCTAACCATTGTGATAATGCAAACAATAAATAAAAGTCATAAAGATTTCAAAGAAATAAGTAAAACTGTATATTTATGGTGACAATGATAATACTAATTTCAAGTGCACCTATATCTGTGCAGCACTGGTGAATGAGGGAATGTCTATGACCATTTGCTCAGCAACTTTCTAGGTCTTCTTTTCTGTATCATGGTAAAATGTAGGTTGTTTGTGCTTTGGCTGTGTATTGGAGAGAATAAATTATTTTAAAAATCTCCATGTGGAAGCAACAATTCTATAGCCTCTGTGTGCTTGGGAAGAATGTTTCTTGGTTTGTTACTGTAGGGTTTGTTGTTGCTTAAGACTCCACTTTTACCCATGTATTCTTCCTGAAAATAACACTTGAAAACAACTATTTGGCTTTTCAATGCCACCTGCCAAGCTGATTTGTCTGAGACCTTGTTTCCCAGCAGGCTCCAACTTGTTGTTTGAGGTTGTGCTTCGGTGAATCCTTAAAATGTTTCTCAGGCCATCTCTGCTTTCTAAACAACAGTTATAGGAAAGAAGCATATTCATTTTTGATAATGTGCCAATCTTGAAAATTGAGGAAACCCTCCCTTTGGAGAAATCCCTAAAAATTTAAAACCATTATTCTAGAATCCAAATATTAATCTAGAATTAGTCACTGGGAACAGGCCTTCAGAATTCTTGTTATACTAGTCAATGTTAATACTCAAGCACATATTAAAAAACAGACAACACTTTTTAAAGAGTAAACAGAGAGAAAATCACTAAAAGTTAAATAAAACTAAATGAATAAATAATAATCAGGATTTATTAATTATGCAGGACAATATATGGCTTTTGAAAGCAAAATTTCTCAATATTCCTGGGTTTATGACCTGGAAGTTTTTGTCCACGAGCCATTTACTACCACCCCATTCAAATGTTTACTTCTCAAGCTGGCTATCTGCCTACATCCACAATTAGAGAGACAATGAATGGTGGGGATCACCAAACTTCAGGTATCTCAGATTCCAGACATAAAGGACCAAATTTGGGAGAGGAGTATCTAACTGATGATCCAAACCTGAAACTCTTTGAGGCAGGTATCAAAATGTTGACCATTATTTGATTTCTCTGGACCTCAAGCAAAATTGATGCTGGGAGCCACATCAGAAAACCACTCTATTTTTTCCTTTGGAGATCAGCAACAGTTTCAGAGGCAAGCCAGTAAAAAAAAAAAGTTTCAGAATTGTACTTATTTGTATTATCTTGCTAACCAATAAAGTTTTGAAAATAAATAGACTGACACTTTCTTAGGGAATATGTGCTGATCCTAACTTGGACAAGGACTGTAGCCCTCATTTGATGCCAGTAAAGATGGCTGCAGGTCAGGCATCTCTTCCATCTCCATGGTGCCTTACATGTGAAACTAGATCCCAGGAAAAAGAAGGGAATAGACAAAACCTATGTTTGACAGAGATTAACTCCAAATTTAAAGAGAAATTATGACTGTGTTGTAAAGTAATGTTAGATATTCTATCTTAATCAAGCTAAAGGGACAGATTAGATTCAGTTATAGAAAAGTAATGAGGGTTGGATTGTTGTAAACCTTGATCTGTGGCTAGAAGTTCCTTCTTGGTTCCCTTAAAATAAATAACAAAAAATGATTTCACCCTCTTCACCACTTCTATTCAGTTGAAGGTATTGTACTTCCCTGTACAGAAAACACACGAATCTTTTTATTTCATGACCAAAGCTGCTCAATCAGTTTCAGCAAATGGGGTTCTCAGAATATAATTTTAGTTTTCCTGAGCTCTGTACTTCCTGGTTCTCTTGTTGCAGAACCAACACTCAACAGAGCACAGACCCCTTCCTAACAGGACCTGGTCCTTAGCTCTTAGAAATATTCCTGGTTATTGTAACAAACAGAAGTCCATAAAATATTATCCTACTGGGGACAAGAGAGATGGGAAACTACTTTTATTGCGTTCTATCTTCCTACAGGTTCTTATTATAATCTTTGAATCTATTCTTAAAGGTAGGTTCTCCTATCTTGCTTTGCAGATGAGAAAGTGAAACTCAGCAACATGAGTTTTGCTTAATCATGAAGTAGAGATAAAATTCAAAGCCAAGTTTCCATAAGCATGGCAGACATTATTTGCCATAATGAACATCCATATAAGTGACTTGTGGCTATGACCTTCATCCATTTTCTTCTCAGGGGACACTCATCTTTGTTTACCTGATCCAATATTAGTATCATCCAAGAAGAACTTTGCTGTACCCCGATCCAGATGTATTGAATCAAATGATATGGCAGTGAGGCCTAAGATGCTGCAGTTTGTTAGCACCTCAGGCAATTCCTCACAGCTTTTACCGTGCATGTTGTTTTCTGATACAGAACTTAAATCTGAAACACAAAATAAATGGGGGAATTAAAACATATTAAATTTTATATTTTCTGGAAAGAAGATTCTATTTATCTTTTAAGTAATTACTAAAATAATATTTCTGTCACCACAGGATTCACTATTAAAAACTTAAATGTTAAAGTCTAGGCAAAAGTTAATGCAGAAAATCTTGAAAAAGGTCACAAACTTTAAAATTTCAGCCATTATTCCAGCTCTTCTTGGTGTCATAGTACTTTGAGATATATTATATCATTATTTCATTATGATTTAATCAGCTTTTAGAACTTTTGAAAGCCTAGTGTAGAATGATTAAAGGTAATTTTTATCTTGGAAAAAATGCACCTTTAGCAAATGTGATATATTCACATAAGAATTCATTAAATTTAACTTTTTCATTATCTCAGCTGTAGAAACTTGCCCCTGAACTTGATCAATAAATCTATGTTATTTAAAATTTAAATTAATGATCATCTTTTGAATTTTCTCTACAAAGTTTCACTCATTAATAATTAGCAGCTTATATCTCCTTTTCCAGCATCACTTGTTATTTGCCTCTGTCATTAGCAGAATCCTGTAAATAATTACATTTATAGCCACTTACTCCCCATGGATTCTCCTAAGCTGTTTCTTATATTAAGGATATTTCCTAAAGATAAATAGAAGTGGATAATTAGCATATATTCACAGATTAAATCAACTCCTCCAAATTTGATTATGTGAAAATATTTCTGCCTTTATTAATTAAGTTGATTAGAACTGTTTATATATAATCAGGAAGTTTAAATATAATAGAGGAAATAAGTAATATCCAGGTGATAAAATATATTTATTGATATCTCATCTCTTTATCAAAATGATATGAGATAGCTACAAATAATCCCATTACGACGTAGGAGGAAATAAGTGCTGTTATTTGATTTGGGGGAAGAAAAGCCTCTCAAGAAAACTATGAATTAGACTTGACATGTATAGAAGTTGATAAAAGTTGTTTTATTGAAAGAAACTGTATGGATAAATCATGTAAGTGAGGATTAGAAATGGGAAATCCTGCATAATTTGTTACTTGGAATACTGTGTAAGAAAGCAAAGAGAAAAGATTTTATTCAATAAATATAAATTGAAGTCATATCATAGAATGAATTTCTAAGAAATTGGCCTTTTTCTGCAGATGAAAGCTGCCACTAACTGAGTAGCTACTATTAGTCTGCTGTTGTGATGAACAGGTCCCATATGTTAAGAAAAGTCCTCAAACACCAGAGGTCTTCTATTAATCCAGGATCTGTGCAATTACTCACTTCATTCTCTCAAATTCAGAGTATTTTTGAGAGTAAAATTATAAATCCTCCTCTCAGCGTGAATCAGCTAAACATTCTAATTGTACTATATACTTCAAAATTATCCAATAAACATATTGTTATATATAGACACATATATTAGTGGAATGTGATCAAGCTTTTCTTTTTTTTGGTTGTTGTTAAAATTAGTTGTAGTACTAGTGAAAACTTGAGGGCCTAGAGAGGTCAATTAATTTATAAAATATCAAGTAGCTAGTTAGTACCAGTGCTGAGATTAGAGATAAACTCTTTGGACATCTAATGTTAGAATTTTGTTTTGTTTTTTCTGCATCACTTACAACATATTTATCAAAACTGCTAATTCAGACTATCTGGTGAAGACCAGTTTGAATTGTTTAGAAGCCTGAGATATATTGTTAATATAGCTTATTACCATGAAGCGTGACTGTAACCAAGCTGTATTAGTCAGCCAAAAGGGGTGATGATGCAAAATACCAGAAATCGACTGGCTTTTATAAAGGGTATTTATTTGGGGTAGAACCTTACAGTTACCAGGCCGTAAAGCACAAGTTTCTTCCCTCACCAAAGTCTGTTGCTACGTGTTAGAGCAAGGCAGCTGCCGATGTTTGCCAGGGTTCAGGCTTCTTGGGTTCCTCTCTTCCCGGGGCTCTGTTTCTCTCCGGGCTCAGCTCCTTAGTTTCCTCCACAAGGTGAACTGTGGACTATGAGGCTCTCTAGGCTTTGCTTCTCTCCACAAGGCCAGCTGTGAACTGTCAGGTGAATGGCTTGTCTCTTTTCTTGGGGCCTTCTCTCCTTCCTCACGACCAAGCTCCTCTGTGTGCTTACTTCCCCGGGCTCCAGCATTAAAACTCAGCATCAGAACTCCAACATTAAAAACTACTCCAACTCTGTCCTTTGCCATGTCTTTTATCTTTGAGACCCCACCCAGCAAGGGGTGGGGCTCAACACCCTACTGACATGACCCAGTCAATGCCCTAATCATAACTTAATCATGCCCAGATGAACAGACCAGTTTACAAGCATAATCCAATATCTATTTTTGGAATTCATAACTATATCAAACTGCCAAACTGCTACACAAGCTACTTAGTCTGCCAAGTAAACTGAATTGCCAAAAGTAAAAATTATTTACACTAAATTAATGATGTATATGCATTAAAATTGTATAGAGAAAGTCCTGGGGAATGCTCAGAGGAAAACATCTCATATCCTACTTCCTATTTGAATTCCCTTTTGAATTTCCTCCTCTCCTGAAATTTGAATCCCTACCAAGGCAGGTGACTCAGATAGCCAAGGAAGCCCCTAGTTCATTATGTTTTACCCAATACACAGTAAAGTTCACCTTCCCTAAAACCACCCCTTTAGGATGAACGAACCCTCCTCCAATCAATAAGAATCAAGCTAACTTCCTTTTCATGTCCATAAAAACTGCTTTTCACCCCTGGAACCAGAAGCTACTTCTGTTCTGACTTCCTTTGCTACAGCAAAACTTTGGTGTCCCAATTAAAATGCTGTAATATGCAACTTGACATTGATGGATCTTTCACAAGTGTGGAAGCCCCAAGAAGATATAGAAGGTGCTCTCTGGGGCTGCAGGCTCTAGAGGCCAGCCAAGTGAGATGTTCACGAAAGACCCTTTGTGTCTGCTGTCTGATCGCCAAGACTCCACTTCCACTAGGTAACCTCTCCCTATATCTCAAATCCACAATATTTTTCGAGTTCAATTGTCATTTTTTAAATATATTTTTATTACAGAAGCTGTGAACTTACAAAACAATCCTGCACATGTGTAGAATTTCCATACAACAACTCTTCACTAACACACCACACTGTTGTGGAGCAATTGTTACAGATTATGCGATAATATCATGAGACTATTACCACTAACTATGGACCATAGCATACATTTGGCATATTTTTTCCATAAACCCTTATGATTAATGCAGTACATCTTTTGCATTGATGCAAGAATATTACAGTATTGCTATTAACCATAGTCCATAGGTTATATTAGTTTTTTTTCCCATGCTTCTCCACATTTCCACCACCCTGCAATAGTGACATACATGCGTTCTAGTTCACAGAAGGACAGTCTTACATTTGCACTGTTAACCACAATTCTCATCCACATCTGGATTCACTGTGTTATTCAGTCCCTAGATTATTCTCTAGCTTTCTTTCACTTGACATTTACATCGTTGGACTACCCTTTTAGGCCACAATCCCATTTATAAACTAGCTGCTACTTACTATAATGTGTTACCATCAACTCTATCCATTTCCACACATTTACAGTCAGCTTAATTAAAATTTCTACATATATTAAGCATCAGTACTCCTTCACAGCCCTCCTCTTATCTCCTAAAAACCTATACTCTAGGTTTTAACTCCATGCATTTATTTTTCTTCTTTAGTTCATATTAATGAGACCATGCAATATTTGTCCTTTTGTTTCTGGCTTATTTCACTTAGCATAATTTCTTCAAGATTCATTCATGCTATCATATGTGTCCCAATTTCATTTATTCTTACTGCAGCATAGTATTCCATTGTATGCATATACCACATTTTCTTTATCCATTCACCAGCTGATGGACACTTGGGTTGTTTCTGTCTTTTGGCAATTATGAATAACACCGCTATGGACATCCTTGTGCAGATGTCTGTTCATGTCACAGTTTTCAGATTTTCTGGATATATTCCTAGTAGAGGAATTGCTGGATCATATGACATTTCTATACTTAGCTTCCTGAGGGACACCAAACTGTCTTCCACAGAGACTGAACCATTTTGCAACCTCACCAACAGTGAAGGATGTTCCTATTTCTCTACGTCCTCTTCAGCACTTATTGTTTTCTGTTTTTTTAATAATGGTCATTCTATGCAGTGTGAGATGATATCATATTGTCATTTTGATTTGCATTTTCCTAATAGCTAGTGATGTTGAACACTTTTTCATGTGCTATTTGGTCATTTATATTTCCTCTTTGGAGAAATGTCTATTTAAGTCTTTTGTCCATTTTGTAATTGGATTGCCTGCTCTTTTATTTTTCAGTTGTATGATCTCTTTATATACAATAGAAATCAAACACTTAATGGATATGTGGTTTCCAAATGTTTTCTCCCATTAAGTGGGCTGCCTTTTCACCTTCTTGACAAAGTCCTTTGAATCACAAAAGTGTTTAAGTTTGAGGAGATTCCATTTGCCCATGTTTTCTTTCATTGCTTGTGCTTTCAGTGTAAGTTTTAAGAATGCAATACCTACCACCAGGTCTTAAAGATGTTTTCCTACATTTTATTCTAGGAGCTTTATGGTTCTACCTTTTATATTTAGGTCTTTGATCAATTTTGACTTAATTTTGGTATAAGATTTGAGATAGGGGTCCTCTTTCTTTTGTCTATGGCTATCCAGTTCTCCCAGAACTATTTGTTGAATAGACTGTTCTTACCCAGCTGCATGGGTTTGACAGGCTTGTCAAAAATCACTTGAACATAGACGTGAGGGTCTGTTTCTGAGCCATCAGTTTGGCTCTATTGGTAGACAATAGACATCTTTATGCCAGTATCATGCTGCTTTTACCACTGTAGCTAGGTAATATGAATTAAAGTATGAAAGTGAGAATCCTACAACTTCGCTTTTCCTTTTTAAGTTGGTTTGGGCTATTTGGAGCCCCTTACTTTTCCAAATAAATTTGATACTTTTGTTTTCCATTTGTTTATAAAATGCTGGTGGAATTTTTATCAGGATTGCATTGAATCTGTATATCAATTTGGGTAGAATTGATGTCTTAATGATATTTAGTCTTCCAATACATGGGCATGGAATGTTCTTCCAATTATTTAGGTCTTTTTAAAAATTTCTTTTAGCAATGCATTGTAGTTTTCTGAATACAACTGCTTTACGTTCTTGGTTAAATTTATTCCTAAACATTTGATTCTTTTAGTTATGATTGTCAGGAATTTTTTTCCTGACTTCCTCCTCAGATTGCACATTTCTAGTGTATAGGATTTTTGCATATTGATCTAGTATCCTGACACTCTATTGAAATTGTTTATTAGCTCTATCAGGTTTGTTGTAGATTTTTCGGGACTTTATACATATATGATCATATCATCTGCAAATAGCAAAATCTTTACTTCGTCCTTTCTTATTTGGATGATTTCTATTTCCATTTCTTGCCTGATTGCTCTAGCTAGAATCTCTATCACTATATTGAAAATCAGTGGTGCCAGTGGGCATCCTTGTCTTGTCCCTGATCTCAAAAGGAAAACTTTCAGTCTTTCACCATTGCGTACAATATTAGCTGTGGGTTATTCTTATATGGACTTTATCATGCTGAGAAAGTTCCCTTCAGTTCCTAACTTTTGCAATATTTTTATCATGGAATGATGCTATATTTTGGCAAACACCTTTTCTGCATCAATTGATAGGATCATGTGATTTTTCTTCTTTGATTTATTAATGTGGTGTATTACGCTGTTTGATTTTCTTGTGTTGAACCACCTTTTCATGCCTGGTATTAAACCCACTTGATCATGATGAATAATCCTGTTAATGTGGTGTTGGATTTGATTATCAAATATTTTTTGAGGAATTTTGCATCTGTGTTCACTAGGAAAATGGGTCTGTAATTTTCTTTTTTCATAATATCTTTACCTGGCTTTAGTATTAGGGTAAAATTGGCTTCATAGAAAGAGAGTGGTAGTATTCCTTCTTGCTCAGTTTTTTAGAAGATCTTGCATAAGATTGGTATTAAATCTTCTTTGAATGCTTGGTAGTACTCACCTGTGAAACCATCTGGTCTTAAGCTTTTCATTTTGGGGAATTGTTTGATGACTGTTTCAATCTCTTCAGTTGTGACTGGTTTCTTGAGCTCTTCTATTTCTTCTAGGGTCTGTATTGGTTGTACATCCCTAGGAGTTTTTTCATTTCATCTACATTGTTTAATTTGTTGGTGTACAGTTGTTCATAGTATCCTCTTATGATCTTTTCTATTTCTTTGGGGTCGGTGGCAATGTCCCCATTTTCATTTTTTATTTTATTTATTTGCATCTTCTCTTTTTTCTTTGTCAGTCTAGCTAAGCATTTGTCAATTTTGTTAATCTTCTTGAGGAACCAACTTTGTTTTGGTAATTCTATTTTTTTTTTTAATTCTCAATTTCATTTATTTCTGCTCTGATCTTTGTTATTTCAGTCCTTCTACCTATTTTGAGAATAGTTTGCTCTTCTTTTACTAGTTCCTCCAGCTGTGTAATCAGGTCATTGATTTTAGCTCTTTCTTATTTTTTTAATATGAGCATTGAGGTCTATAAATTTCCCTCTCAACACTGCCTTCACTACATCCCATGGGTTCTGATATGTTGTGTTCTCATTTTCATTTGTTTTACGACATTTATCGATTTCTCTCTCAATTTTTTCTTTGACCCACTGATTATTTAAGAGTGTGTTGTTTAATCTCCATATATTTGTGAATTTTCCTTTTTTCTGCTTCTTGTTGATTTCCAACTTTATTCCATTATGATCTGAGAAAGTGCTGTGTATAATTTTGATCTTGTTGAATTTATTGATATTTGCTTTGTTACCCAACATATGGCCTACCTGGAAGAATATCCATGATCACTTGAGAATAATGTATATCCTGCTGTTTTGGTATGCAATGTCTTGTATATGTCTATTAGGTTTAGTTCATTTATCATATTATTGAAGCTTTGTGTTCCTTTATCGATCTTCTGTCTAGATGTTCTATCCAATGCTGAGAGTGGTATATTGAAGTCTCTAACTATTATTGTAACAATATCTATTTATTCTTTCAGTTTTGCCAGTGTTTGCCTCATGTACCTTGGGGCATCTTGATTAGGTGTATAAATATTTATGATTGTTATTTCTTCCTGATGAATTGCCCCTTTTATTAATATACAATGTCTTTCCTTGCCTCTAACAACAATTTTGCTCTTAAAGTCTATTTCATCTGAATAAGAATAGGCACTCAAGTATTTTTTTGTTATTTCATGCATGGGATATCCTTTTTGCAGCCTCCCACTTTCAATCTACTCATATCCTTGGGTCTAAGGTGAGTCTCTTGTAGACAGCATACAGATGGCTCATATTTTCTTATCCATTTGCCATTCTGTGTCTTTTGATTGGGGAGTTTAATCCATTAACATTCAATGTTATTATGTAAAGACCATTTCGCCCATTCTTTTTTTTAAAAAAGATTTATTTATATTTATTTATTTATTCCCCCCTTGCTGCTTGTGCTCGCTGTGTCTATTTGCTGTGCATTTTCTGTGTCTGCTTGTCTTCCTTTGTTGCATCATCTTGCTATGCCAGCTCACTGTGCTGCATGGACCGTCAGCTCACCACGCTGCGCGGGCCGGCTTGCATTCACCAGGAGCCCCCGGGAATCAAACCTGGGAAACGGGAGCCCAACCAATTGAGCGACAGCCACTTCCCTCACCCATTCTTATTTCACCCATTTTGACCTTTGGGTTTTATCTGCCATATTTTATTTTAACCACTCTTTTTACACTTGTAGTTATTTTTACTGATATAATCTTCATTTCTAAACTCTCTTTCAAGCCTCTCTTGCCTGTCTTTTCTTTTCATGCTGTAGCACTCCCTTTATTATTTCCTTCAAACCCAATCTCTTGGTTACAAACTTTCTCATATTCTGTGAATATTCGAAACATATCCTCATTTTTGAAAGGCAATCTTGCTAGATATAAGAATATTGGTTGGCAGTTTTTCCCTTGCAGTATCTTAAATATTTCATTTATTTTGTTTCCATGGTTTCTAATGAGAAATCTTCACTTAATCTTATTGGGTGTCCCTTATATGTTATTCATTGCTCTTCTGTTTCTGCTCTCAGTCTTCTCTCTTTGTCTTTGGCATTTGACATTCTGATTAGTGTGCATCTCAGAGTTGGTCTATTTGGATTTTTCAGATGGGAGTACATTGTGCTTCTTTGACACATATATCTATGTCCTTCAATAGAGTTGGGAAATTTTTACCATTATTTCTTCAAATATTCTTTTCTGCCCCCTTTCCCTTCTCTTCTCCTTCTGGGACACCCACACCTTGTATGTTTGCACATTTCTTGCCAATATTTATTTCCCTGAGACTCTATTCAATTTTTTTCCATTCTTTTCTTCATCTATTCTTTTGTATGTTCATTTTTTGAGGTCATGGCTTCAACCTCACTGATCCTTTCTTCTGCTACCTCAAAATTGCTGTTATATGCCTCCAGTGAATTTTAAATTTCATTTATTGTGCCTTTCATTCTTAGAAGATCTTCTATTTTTCTATGTATGTTTTCAAATTCTTCTTTGTGTTCATTTAATGTCTTCTTAATATCCTTAATCTCTTTAGCCATTTCATTGAATTTATTAAGGAGATTTGTTTGAACATCTATGATTAGTTGTCTCCATTCCTTTATGTCACCTGGAGGTTTATCCTGTTCCTTTAACTGGGCCATATCATTCTGTTTCTTGGTATGGACTGTAATTTTTTGTTGGTGTCTTGGTATTTGGCTTATTATTTGTATTTATTCTGGCCTCAGTTTCTCTCTTTGGTTTAGGACTTTCTTGACCTTTCTCCTTTGCTGTTTGTGTAATAGTAGCCAAGGATATATTTGATAATCTGTGGAAGCTGGATTTGCTCATGTTGCTCCAGGGACTGATGAAGCTTCTCCCACCTTTCTCCTCTGCCAGGGATCAGCACAGAGCAGCACCCATGTGCAATAACCCAAGTTGTGCAGGCCAAGATGGTCTGGAGTTGTCTGGAGAAAATGATGGAACTTCACATCCCTTCCTCCCCTACCTTGTACAAGATGGAGCTGCAGGTGTGGGGAACAATCTGTGCCCCGAAAATCCAAAATGACCGTAGTTTCCCAGGTAGACTGACATAGTTCTGGCACCCCTCTAGCCCTGTTAAGGGAGGGGATGGGCCCTCAGATATGCCCAAAAATCTAATCCATATGGGGCAAATGTGCCTTCAGTTACCTTGAGATACTGAGGGAGTGCTGCCCTTTCTGCCTTTTAGGGGGTGGGTACAGAAGCACAGGTGCCCAATAGTTAAGTCCATATAGGTCAAAATTGCCTGCGATTGTCCAGAAAGGCTGATTAAACACCAGCCCCTTCCTATCCTATTGGGGGTGGATGTTGATCCACAGGTACCCACCAGTCTAATCCATGTGGGCTGAAAGTGCCTGTCATTGTCCAGAAAGGCTGAAGAAATACAGCTCCCCTCCTATCCTACTTGGGAGTGGTGATGGAGCTACAGGTCTCCAACTATTCAGTCTGTGTGGGCCAAAAGCATCTGCAGTTACCCAGAGAGGCTGGGGAAACACCTTCCCCCTTTTGTACTGTTGGGAGTGGGGGTGGAGCCACAGGCACCAAACAGTCAAGTTGACACAGTACAAAAGCACATGTGGTTGCCCAGATAGGCTGAGGAGGAGGACGGGGGTGGAGAAGGAATTGAAGGTGCTCAACAAACCAGTTTGCATAAGCCGAAAGTGTCTGTAGTTACCTGGAGAGGCTGAGGAAACACAGCTCCTCTCTTATCCTATTGGGGTGGAGTGGTGGAGCTTTAATAGAAGGCACTCAACAAACTAGCTTGTCCTGACCAAAAGCTCCTGCAGTTGCCCAGAGAGGCTGAGGAAACACAGATGCTCTCCTATCCTACTGGAGTGTGGGGATGAAGCCCCACGTGTCCAACTATTCAGTCTGTGCTGGCCAAAAGTGCCTGCAGTTACCTGGAAAGGCTGGTGCAGGTCCCACTAGCTTCTTCCCTGCCAGAGGTGAGGCTGGAATCTAGGCTAGGGCTGCAGTCTGATCTGGGTGGAAGGAAACTGCTCCCTACCATCACTGTGATTTTCAATCAGCTCAGCTTCTCCTCATACCAGGGACAGAGTTAAAATGGCAGCTATGGGCCTCTTTCCCAATTGGACAGGTTCAAACTTTAGCTGTTTTTAGGATTATACTTTAGCCAGCAGAATTTACTATTAAGTAGCTGAAGTCGGTACTCAACCGTCTCTTCTTCCCCTGTTTTTGGGAAACGAAACTTCCAACTCCAGCTGTGGAATAGCTCCTAACATGGCTTCTGCCACCAGTGGAGGTTAAGCACTGGCCTCTGTGGTGTGGAATGCTCTATTCACATAACGTCAATGCAGATAGGCAGTCTCTTCCTTCCGTTCTTTCAAGGATGCTGCAATATGCTCCTCTGGCATCCTGGAGGCCCCAAACAGATGCTTTGGATAGCTCTGGGTGATTCCTAACTGCCCTGTAGAATGAGCTGACTCTTGGAGCTCCATACTCAGTCAACATCTTGCCCCGTCTCATTAAGTTCAATTGCATTTTAGGTACTTTTGGTTTGGGTTTGATTTTGTTTCTATTGTCAGACTTTCCATTTGGTTTCATTTCATTTCTCCCTCCAGCACTTTAATTCTCTGTCTCTCTTAAAGACACAGGGTTTGGGAACCCATGAGGCATGCCAAGCACACTCTCAACCTGGATCATATGTGGAGTGCTCTGCCAGTCCTATCACTCCTGTGTAATGAGCTTCCTTTTCTATCCATTATGCTGTCTGTGTTCAGTTCCAGATACCCATCTGGAATGTCCACTCATGGGGGTATACTGCA
>JAQZBX010051439.1:0-19390 GCA_029593785.1 Cabassous unicinctus | reverse complement strand
TTGAACTTGAACTTGATAACTACACTAAGGTGGTTACGTAAGTGAATGTCCTTGTGCTTAGGAAATATATATGGCAATATTAAGTGTTCAGGGAGCATGATGCATATAACCTACACTCAAGTTTTCACCCAATGGATTGAAAAAAAGATGGGTAGGTAGGTAGATATGGAAATATGGCAAATGTGGCAGAATGTTAAAATTGTTGGATCTGAGTATCTGAGGGAGTAAGGGTACAATGGAGTTCTCTGTATGGGGTTTGTATTACTTTTTTAACTGTCCTGTAAGTTTGAAAGTATTTAAAAATTAAAAATTAAAAAACTAAAAACAGAAAAAAAAAATAGGGAGATTTTCATATGAAATGTTGCCAAGAACAAAGGTTATATCTTTTGGTAATTAAAGTTTGTTTTTAAAGATTTATTTCCCCACCCCCAACCCCTCATTGTTTTGCGCTCACTGTCTGCTGTGTATTCTGCATCTGCTTGTCTTCTCCTTAGGCAGCACCAGTAAGCGATCCTGGGACCTTCCAGAGTGGGAGAGAGGCACTCAATCTCTTGCGCCACCTCAGCTCCCTGGTCTGCTATGTCTCTTATTATCTCTCCTGTGTCTTTTTGTTGCGTCATCTTGCTGCACCAGCTCTCCGCTCCAGTCAGCACTCCTGTGCGGGCCAGCTTGCCTTTCACCAGGAGGCCCCGGAAATCAAACCCTGGACCTATATGGTAGACGGGAGCCCAATTGCTTAAGTCACATCCATTTCCCTGAGGTTTATTTTTGAAGCTTAATTCTCTGATGGTAACTATGTTTTCCTTACATCCAAGTTTTTAATGGATTTCTACTATTGCCAACTATATTCTTATATGTGCACCAAAGGACTTCTCAGAATATATGGAGTTATACAAACACATTTGGATAGGGTAGAGTATGTCTGCCTTGCAGAGAAAGAATGAAGCAAATAAAGTCACAAAACTAATATTCTCATTAAGGATTCCCAACAAGTAAAGGGAAATACTCTCATGTAGAAAATATTCTTTATTTCCTACAGTGGTCAAAATGAGTGAAATATGAGTAGAAATATATTATTGAAAAGGTGGAATTTGGAATCCAAGAACTATTTAATAAGTAAATTTAAGAAGCACCTGGACTACTGCTATTAGCTGCCCCTCCCATCTTCTGCTCTTCCTCCCCCCTGGGAAATTTGAAGCTAAAATTAGCTTTCCTGCTGGGCATCCACTGTTCTTGCTGCTAAGGAGGAAAAGGAATAAAAATACAAAATGTTATAGGTTGGTAGTGGGAATTATCCATTCAACAAATAATTGTCCTGACATTATTCCAGTAATTGTTTTTAAGATGCACATTAAGATCCATTCCTACTTAAGGTTTTCTTTGGTAAGTCCATACAATTTCAATCATTCTACTTCCTATCTTCATTATAGGTTGTTACTGATAATGCAGAATTTAATACTTCAGCAAATCCTATTGTTTTCTTCTTTGATGTCCAAGAGTGTAAGCTAGTTTGAGAGCAAAATTCATGACACCTGCAACATATCTAATATAGTACTAAAGACAATGTAGAAAATAAAAGAATTGTCGCTTAAAGGCTTCTATTTGCAATTCATATAGTAGACAATGGTGGAGAACTTTAACAAAGGATGGTAATGAAATCTTTTATTCCTGAAGCTGATGATACATTAGGATGCTCCAGATTCTCCTTAACTCCTTCCACCTTGTTCTTATCCCATCTTATAGATTTATCAGTTGTATAGATATATCTGGGAATTAAGGGTCCTTTGGGAAAAAAAAACCCAACACAAACATTTAACTTAATGAATAACCTCGGTGAAACGCCTAGATCCATGCCTCTACCTCATTTTTCTTTAAAACTCTGGAGAAAAAAAAAAAGGCGTGGGTAGAAGGCATCGCATGTGTGACTCATCAGAATATTTAAGCATCAGTCACATGTGTTAAGAGTGAAAGCTGAAGTTTCTCTCCAGGGGCTTTTAATTCCCCATCCCCCAATCCAGCAAAGGATTAAAATTACATAATTGATGTTACTTGTTTCATAACACATTTTGACAGGTTCAGAACATTGTAGCAAGGGCAAATAGTAAGGAACAAAAGCTGTAACATAGGGTGTATTTTTTTTACGGAAAACTTCCTTTAAAATCCAATATTGGGAGTGGGCGTGGCTAAGGCGGTTGAGCGCCTGCTTCCCACATGGGCGGTCCCAGTTTGGTTCCTGGTGCCTCTTGAAAACAAAAGAACAAATAAGCAAACAAACGGGAAAAAGAAAACAAAACTCAGGGGAGCCGATGTGGCTCAGTGGTTGAGCTCTGGCTTCCCACATAGGAGGCCCGGTTTCAATCCGCGGATCGGTATCTCAGGGAGAAAAAAAAGCCAATACATTTGATAGGAATAGTGAGAAACAGGGTTCTCACTAATGGGGAGCCTGGGGCCTGAAAGTGTGCATGTGAGCGCCCAGCTGTTTATGTCACAACCTGCTGAAGGCGAGACGCCCCTGTTGCTATGGAAACCTGCCTCCTTCCTGCCTCTCCCCATCCCCCTTCAGCCCTCTCGGGCCCGGGACCGGGCAGCGCAGTGCCATGGGAGAGTTGCTGGAGGGGGGCGGCGGGATTCCGGCGCGCCCTGAGCCCTGGGCTAGGCCCTGTTCTGGCTCCATGAGCACTGCGCACGCCGCCCTCCCGGCCTCCATTTACCCCCAGGCCTCGGCCGCGGAGGCAGTAGCGGCCGGATAAGAAGCCCGAGCTTGACGCAGGACCACCTCTCAACCAGCACGCGACGGGGAAGGGGCTGCTCTACCACGAACGCCAGTCTGGAGCTCCTAGGCAGCGGGAAAGGGTGAGCTGCGGCAGGCGGGCGGGCGGAGGGTTCAGGAAAGAAGCAGCTGAGGGGCATGGATGGTGGCCCAGCCGGGCGGAAGGGAAAGCAGAGGCTGCGGGAAAAGACCGGGGCCTCGAGGCGGAGGCACGCCCCACAGAGGAGCCAGGTACGGGAGGGGCCTCCGCTAGAAGGCTGCGGCCTAGGGGGCGCTGCTGCCGGAAGAGAGCAGCAGAAGGCTGCCTGGCGCTCCCGGGCGGGGCGGACTGGTAAGCCCCCGGCGGCCTCCGAGCGGGCTTAGGAGCTATAGCAAAGCTTCCCGTCCTGCCCCCGCGGTTGTCTAGGCCCGCGCGTGCGGCCACCGCGCCTGGGCGTTCGGGCCCCGCCCCGGGCCCCGCCCCCTTCCTGGCGCGAGCCGCTTCCTGACGCGATTCCCCTCCCCCTCCGGGTTCGCGCAGGGAGTCGGGCCCCAGGCCGCCACTGCCACCTCGGCCGCTGTCGCCGCTATCGCCTTGATCCCTCACCACCCCCGCCATGGCCGAGGAGCTTTCCGCGGCCACGTCCTACACCGAAGATGATTTCTACTGTCCTGTCTGTCAGGAGGTGCTCAAAACGCCTGTGCGGACCGCGGCCTGTCAGCACGTGTGAGTAGACGCCCCCGCCCCCGCGCGGAGCCAGGTGGTCTTTTAGGCCCTGCTTCTGGCCCCCGACTTGGGCCTGGCGGGCGCCGAGTCCCCCGCGGCCCGCCCGAGGGCCGCTTGGCCTGAGGGCCCGTCCCCAGCCAGTCAGCGCCCGGCCCGCCCTCCTCCCTTGGCTCGGGGCCCGTAGCCGGCGCCCGGCTCTTCAGCCTTAGCCCCGCGCCCCCAGGGCAGGAGCCAGGCCTGTCCCCGGGGCGTCTCCACGCCCCGGAGGCTGCTCCTCGCCCTCAGGCCGGGCAGGAATTGCGGGGAACGTGGATCTTTTTGTTTCCTAGCAACCTTAGTGAAGGCTGGGGTGTCGAGTGTCAAAACCGGCTGAATGTGCCCGCACGGGCCCGCTGGCCCCACTCGGTCTGCCCCGCTTTGAAGTTTTTTCTTTTTCTTCTTTCAGAATTTTAATCCATCCCTTCTAAATCCAACAGCCCTTTAGCTAATTTACCTTTCAATCCTGCTTCACAGACCAATTTGGAAGTGCTTTGTTTCTTTGAAATCTTAGCATATCAGAATTGGCCTGGAATTTTTCTTTCCTCATATTTTTCTTTCCTCATTAGAACTGACATGACTTCCGGGTATTGAAGTGATAGTTTGCCTTTGTTTAACCCTTCAGCATATTACTTGGTTACTACAAGGTTGGAGATAAAGGAAATTTCTGTTATGAGGAATGAACTGAAAATGAGGTACTAACTAGAGGTGAAGGCGGACACCTAAAGGGATTAGGTGAGGAGGCATGGTGCTATTGGACTTGATATTTTTAGAAAGAATTTAGGTAATTTTATAGACTGCTAGAGTGTCAGTGAAGTTTGAAAGGAGCTCTTCTTTAAAGGGTATATAGATAGCACTTCTTACAAACCTGACTGATCATCAGAGTCCCTTGGGGAACTTTTCAAGCAAATAAACCAATTTGCCAGGCTCTACTTCAAACTTACACAAGAATTTCTGACAGGTGGGGCGTGGAAATCTTTACTTAAAAAATACACTTAGGCTTGAATGTTCGGTGTGTTTAACTTATTTGTAAATATGAAAATAATTGAACAAATTTCTAAATATGGTAATTCCTCTTTATACTTTATTTTGGAAGGTTTATAATTTTGTAAATAATGGGTTGAATTTTGGATTCTTAATCAGGAAGTTTATTACAATTGTTTTTATTTTTTTATTTTATTTCTCTCCCCCCCCCATCCCCCTTGTTGTTTGCTCTTGCTATCCTTGCTGTGTGTCTGCTCATCTTTTTAGGAGGCACTGGGAACCAAGCAGGGGACCTCCCATGTGGTAGGCGGGCTCCCAATCGCTTGAGCCACCTCTGCTCCCTGCTTTTTGGGTCTCTCGTTGTGTCTCCTCTTTTCATCTCTTCATTGTACCAGCCTGTTGGATCAGCTTGCTCTCTCGCTTGCCTTCTTTAGGAGTCACCTGGAACTGAACCCGGGACCTCCCATGTGGTAGGTGGCACCCAACTGCTTGAGCCACATCCACTTTCCCAAGATTCTTTTCTTGATACCCAGTCTTTGACCACCAATCTCAACTCCATTGCCTACCTTATTCCTATAATGTGGTTGTGTGAGCCTAGAGTTTGTGACTTTTCATCATAGGCATTATTCTCATTATTCTGGTTTCTTTGGCTGTTTAAGGGAGATGAATGGAAATCTGAGATTCCTTTATTTAGAGCAACAAATACAAATTCTTAGGAAAACATTTTGTTTGAGATGTCTGGGTCACAATCTATACCTTTTTGCCTTTAATTTGTCAGTATTCATTATAACTTGATGGCTTTCCTATATTAAAAAAATTTGTGCTGGTGAGTGGATGAGAGGAAGGATGGGCGGAGGGAGATTCAAGGTGAGAGTGGTTATGGTAGCTGTCAACAGTATGCATATATAGGAGGGCTTCTCTGGACAGAATCGTTTGAATTAGTGTTGGGGTCATTGACCTCATAGAACTCATTGTAATTTCTAGGCCCCCTCAAAATTCCATGCAGTTTGCTCTATCCCACTTCCCTTCATGATATTATAAATCAAGGAGTGTAATTTGGCTTGATCTCAAGGCTATGGAACAGAAAGTGGAGATGATTGTTTTTAATTCATGACATTTCTCAGTTCAACTCATTGGGGCAGGATGTGACTGGCCCAGATGTGAAACTAGAGAGAAGATGTTGTTGATGGGAAGAATGGACAATTTTTCTCTTGTTGCCTTAAACCCCACTCCCCCCAGTTACTCTAAGGTTCTGGCTGAACAATTAGTGCAAGAAGGCAGAGGGGGTGAAAGTTTTATTTGGAAAGGGTGGTAATGGTGGATTTAAGTCTTGATTGACTGAAAGGAGATTGGTGGAGAAATGGAGAGAGTTCTTGAAGTCTAGTGTACTGTGTCATTTGCTCTTGCCTTTTCACAAAGAACAGACCTGTGCATTTAAACAAATTTATATTTAAGTACAAAGTCAGGTTTTGACTCATGTATAGTGAAGGATGAGGTGATAAGGGCTTTAGGTCAACATGGGTCTATTGGAAAATAAGAATAAGCTTTCATTGCCATTTCAGTGATGGGAAAGGGTTTGGCCTCTGACTATTTTAGTCAGAGGAGCAAGTTCAGTATCAATAGAATAACTTTACCAAACTATAAATTCCCATTTAATCCTATTCATTCCTTCAAACAACATTTATTAAATGTTTTCTGTATGTCAGGTATAGGGAATACAGAGTGCTCTTTCCCTGGAGGGTGCTATAGTAGAATGGAGAAGACCTATACATAAATGTGATTGAGATCAAAAAGACTTAGGTAGAAACTTTATGTGCCCATTGAGAGCAAGTACCTACAATTTAGTCTTTGAGCATAGGGAAGATTTTCTGGATGAAGTAATCCTTTATGTCCGAATTTGCATTCAGGGTTTGTTGGGAATACCCGGATTAGGTAGTGATTACAGAATATGCCAGGCAAGGAAGAGTTAAAGTTACGGTATTCACACTACAAAATTTGGTTGGAGATGGAGCTTAGAGATAGTGGCAAAAATTTACTATATAAGCCAAATTTGAACTTTGTCCTGAAAGCCATAAAGATCTATTAAATAATTTTTGACAGAGCAGCAGCGTCATCATATTTCAATTTTAGAAAGTTTAATTTAGTTGGAGGGTCCAGCTTTGCAGTGGTGAGACTAGTTAAAAGGTCATTCATGCTGTGTGAGGGAGAGAAATGATTACAATCTGAACTAAGGCAATGATATTACAACTGGAGAGAAGAGACTCCTGACATTTAAAGAAGATAGTGTAAGATTTGATAACTATATGTCCAATAGTTAGATGGGTATATTCTGTATAGAACTGGAGTACATGAGAGACATGTAGGTTGGAGCTAAAGCTGTAGTCACTAAGAAAGATATATAGTTTGAAAGATAGTAAAGAGCTGAAATAGAACAATGTCCTGGAGGATGTATATTTAAATATTGAGTGGAGAAATTGCAGCCTGAGAAGAAATGGACAGAAGGATAGGAACAAACCAGAGCGTGACAGTGGAAACCAAGAGAATTTTAAGGAAACTGTAGTCAGCAGTGTCAGATGCCTTGGCTTGGTCAGATGTAATATTTTGAGAAATGTGTAAAGACTAATAGTAAAGTTGAGCATTCAAAGCAAGTTTCCTGAAGGTGGTTTAGACTGGTATAGACGTAAGGCATTTATCTCTTTTGGTGCTCTTTATAATTTTCAAAGGCTACACCTCTGCTTTTCAGGGAAATAACTTAAATAGTATTAGAAATAAGCTCCCATCACAATGAAAATTGGATATAATAAGCTTGTTGCCTTGCTAAACTTTTAAAAAATGAAAAGCTATTCTGTGTTTGCTTTGGGGCATCTAGGTAAGATTTTATTTTTTTTTAATGAACTAATGATAATCTTATTAAGTACAAATTTGTGTGAGTCCCTATTTGACTTGCTTGAATGATCCAATCCCTGAATTTTCATTTATATTTTTTAATAATTTTAACAACTTTCTTGGTGTCTTATTGGATATATTTTCTGAATTGCTTCTTTCCTGTAGACATGTTTGTTCTAATCCTAAAAGCAAGGCTTATCATATCAATAACCAGGAGGGTTGGGGGAAAATTACAACAAATGCAAAATATTGTCTAGAGTTAGTAGTAACGTTTTGATGATGATCTTTCATAGTTTGTATCAATTGTTTCACAACAATGCAAGGTATTTGTGGTGGGGTAATGTTTGGGAGCCCTGTATGATGATATACATGTTGTTTTGTAAGTTCACAACTTTTATTATACACTTATTCTTTATGGATGTTCATGTATGAATGGTAAACATCAATAAAAAAAGTTTAAAAAAGAAAAAAAAAAAGCAAGGCTTATATGGGTTCTTGTTGATTTAATAAATGCTTTAGATCATCTCTTTTCTTACGGTTTTTAAGACTTATACAAATCATCTTGACAGTTATTTATAAAATGACACAACTTAAAAAAATCTGTGCTATATCATTATGTAACAGAAGAACTGACTTAAAGTCAAGTCCTGAAAACTAACTTAAAACCTGTATTTTTTATTTTATTTATTTCAAGTTTCTGAAGTTATTTCAGGGAATGATTTTGATTATAGACTAGGAAGATAAAGGGCTTCAGATTTTAATTAATTAATTATACTAAAATCAGGAGCACGATGAGTAGAAAGTTGTTTTTCTCTCCCAACATCTGTTGATCAGCTTTTTATTGGGAGTTTGAATAAGAAGAGAAATTCATCTGGCATCTGTTAAAGTTGAGAAATTTAGAGATATTCTTTTAAGTTGTTTGAGGGCAGTGCACTATGCTTCAAATGCAGACTCCTTTGATAATGTGAAAATAGTACATATAGTAATTCTTGATTTGTACCTTTTTTTACTTTCTCCCTTCAACTGAAACAAGCTTGCGCTATCAAATTCATAGAGTCCAGCTTAAAGGGAGATGAGTATAAGCGGTTTGATATCTGAAAAAACATACCTGGTGGTACAGAGAAAAGAACAGTAAACTTGGAGACCTAAGACCTGAATATCTTTCCTTTGTACCTTCTATCACAGCTTATAATCATAACAATTTTTGAATCAGATCATTTGACTGTCAGACTTGCCATTTAGACTGTAAGCTCTGTAAAATGGCAACCGATGACTACTTATCTGAGCCTACATTTGAGTATTTATTTATTGAGTAAAGGAACGAATGGGTTTATGTTGGGAGACTGCAACTTAGACTAGCGTTATCACTTGGTCCAACCCTTTTGAGCCTAATGTATAAAAATGCTTTACCTATTTGACAGGAATGTTGCGAGGATCAAATGAGGTAATGTTTGTGAATGATAATCATCTTGTGTTTGTGTTGACTTTTGCATTTTTTAAAGCCCATGAAAATATAAAATTATTGTTAGTTCAATAAACTGGACCATCTAATACAAGTAAGGTTATTGAAAAGAGGAAGAAATTTCAAGTTTTTTGTTCAGATAATTAATACCAAAGGAGTTATTGTGAATAAGGAATAGAATTGTATGATTTAAAGTATTAAAGGTACAAAAGGAAAAATATGGTGGTCTCCCACAATCAGTATTACTTGATATAAACTTTCTTGTATACTTACAGAGATAGGTATATAAAGTAAGTTGTAAATGTATTGTTTTCCTCTTTTTCACAAATACTATATGCATTCTTTTGTACCTTGCTGTTTTCATGTATCTTGTAGATCATTCTCTATCAATACATTAAGGGCCTCTTTTTTTTAATGGCTGTATAATTTTCATTCACTCAGTAAACCCTGAGTATCCATTATGTGTCAATACTCTTGTAGACACTAGGGGTACAGCAGTAAACAAACCAGATAAAAGTCCCTGATCTCTTAAGTTTATATATTTAGTGTTAAAGCATTCCACTGTTTGATGTATCATTATCCAGCCTATATTGATGAACATTTAGTTTGTTTCTGATATTTTGCTTTTCTAAATAATGCTGCAGTGAATACATTATTTCACATATATGCGAGTTTATATATAAGAGATAAATTCTGAGAAATGAAATTGTTGGGTCAGAAGTTAAATACAAGGGAATTTGTCAGACAAGGATGATTACAGTTCTAGCAAAGTGTTTTGTACTTGGAAAGTTCATTGTTTTGACAATTTTATAGCTTTAGGTTAAGGGACTGTTGAATTGGATTAAATAAATTTCTTTAACAAATACTAGTAAATGCCTACTAGGTACTAGGCTCTATTGGTACTGGAGGTAAAGTGGTGAGCAAACAGTTAAAATTCCTGCCTTCTGGAACTGGACGATTGTGAGACATACATATTTTAAATAAAAGAAACATGCACATAAATATATAATTATAATTACAAATTCATAGTTTCCAAGAGAGTATAAATAATATTTAATTTTATTTAATTATTAAATAATTTTAAATAATCCTCTACAGTGGCTGCCCCATTTTACATTCTCACCAACAATGAATGGGTTTCTCCACATCATCTCCAACACTTATAGGGCCTTGTATTTTAATGATAGAAGCATCGTCTAGTCTTCAGCCTCTTACTTTCTAAATTTTTTATTCTTCTAAGCCATGATTTCCTCAACTGTAAAATAGAGGACCTTCTTTTCTCTCTTCCCCTTTCCCTTCCCCTTCCTTTCCATCAATGTAAGACTTCTGGAACCCAGCATGACATTAGATACTCAATAAGTGGTAACTGATATATATATTATTAGAGAAGTTGTGAGCTTACAAAACAATCATGCATAACGTGCAGAGTTCCCACACATCACCCATCCACCAACACTTTGCATTGTTGTGGAGCATTTGTTAGAGATTATGAAAGAACATCATCAAAACATTACTACTAGCTATGGTCCACAGCTTACAGTTAATATTTTTTTCATATATCTCCCTATTATTAACACCATGTACAGGTATTGTACATTTGTTATAGTTCATGAGAGAACACTCATATTGGTACTGTTAACCGCAGTCCATCATCTACCACATAGTTCATTGTGATATATAGTCATGCCTTAGATAGTCCATCCAAAGTGTTCACTCAGTGGCTGTCACTTTCATCACAGAGCTATGCAGTCATCACCTCAGTAAATTTTTGAACATTTTCCTTAGTCCAAAAGAAAAAAATCCCATACCCCCTATTATTGACCCTTAGCATTGATATAGTTCCTTCTTTGATATTGATGCAAGAATATTACAATATTGCTATTAACTATAGTCATAAGTTACATTAATTGTATTTTTCCCATGCATCATATTCTTACCACCTTGTAATAGTGACATACATTTGTTCTAGTTCATAGAAGAACATTCTTGTATTTGTACTATTAATCACAATCCTCATCCACTACCGGGTTCACTGTTATTCAGTCCTTAGATTATTCTCTAGCTTTCTTTCAATTGACATTTACATCCCCAACTACCTCTTTGAGCCACAATCCCAACCATGTTAGTTATACTCACAATAATGTGTTATCATTAACTCTGTCCATCTCCACACTTTTAAAAAAGTCAAGCTAATTAAAAATTCTACATACGTTAAGCATCAGTACCCCTTCTCAGCCCACATTCAATTTCCTAGTAATTGGAAATTGAATGGTGCTCTGTAGTTTACCTCCATGAATTTACCTATGTGGCTATATGGCTAGGTGCATAAACATTTTTTTTTTTTTTTAAAGATTTATTTATTTATTTATTTCTCCCTACCCCACCCCCTACCCCCTTGTTGTTTTGTGCTCCCTGAAAGCTCTCTGTGTGTTCTTCTGTGTCTGCTTGTCTTCTCTTTTGGGCTCACCAGGAACCAATCCTGGGGCCTTCTGGAGTGGGAGAGAGGCGCTAAATCTTTTGCGCCACCTCAGGTCCCTGGTCTGCTGTGTCTCTTATTGTCTCTTCTCTGTGTCTCTTTTTGTTGCGTCATCTTGCTGCACCAGCTCTCCCCATGGGCCAGCACTCCTGCGTGGGCCAGCTTGCCTTTCAACCCTGGACCTCCTATATGGTAGACGGGAGCCCAGTCGCTTGAGCCACATCCATTTCCCTGCATATACATTTATGATTGTTATTTCTTCCTGGTGAATTGCCCTTTTTATTTTATTAGTGATACCGAACAGTATTTATCCTTTTGTGTCTGGCTTATTTCACTCAGCATAATGATAATGTCTTCAAGGTTTATCCATGTTGTCATATGTGTCCCAATTTCATTTATTACAGCAGCATAGTATTCGATTGTATGTATATACTGTATTTTGCTTATCCATTCATCGGTTAATGGACACTTGGGTTCTTTCCATCTTTTGGCAATTGTGAATAATACTGTTAATGTTGGTGTGAGATGTCTCTTGTCCCTGTTTTCATTTCTTCTGGATATAGTCCTAGTAGAGGAATTCCTGGATCATAGGGCAGTTCTATATTTAGCTTCCTAAGGAATAGCCAAACTGTCATCCACAGAGGCTGCACCATTCTGCATTCCCACCGGCAGTGAAGGAGTGTTCGTATTTCTCCATATCCTCTCAGGCACTCACCATTTTGTTTTTTTTTTAAATGATGACCATTCTATGAGGTGGGAGATGATATCTCATTGTCGTTTTGATTTGCATTTCCCTAATAGCTAGTGATATTGAACATTTTTAAATGTGCTTTTTTTGTCATTTGTATTTCCTCTTTGGAAAAATGTCTATTTAAGTCTTTTGCCCATTTTTAAATTGGGTTGCTTACTCTTTTATTGTTGAGTTGTATGGTCACTTTTTATAGCATGGAAATACTCTTATCTGATACGTGGTTTCCAAATATTTTCTCCCATTGAAGTAGGCTGCCTTTTCTTTCACCTTCTTAACAAAGTCCTTTGAAGCACAGAAGTGTTTTAAGTTTGAGGAGGTCCCATTTATCCTTTTTTTTTTTTTTCCTCTTTCGTTGCTTGTGCTTTTGATATAACGTTTAAGAAACCACCACCTATCACCAGGTCTTGAAGCTGTTTCACTACATTTTCTTCTAGGAGTTTTATGGTTTTAGCTTTTTATATTTAGGTCTTTGATCCATTTTGAGTAAATTTTTGTATAAGGTGTTAGATTGGGTTCCTCTTTCTTTTTGCTGCCCTAGCTGGGTGGTTTGACAGCCTTGTCAAAAATCACTTGACCCACTGATTATATAAGTGTGTTGGTTAATTTCCATGTATTTGTGAATTTTCCCTTTTTCTTCCTGTTGTTGATTTCCAGCTTTATTCCATTATGGTCAGAGAAAGTGCTTTGTATAATTTTGATCTTTTTAAATTTATTGAGGTCTGCTTTGTGACCCAGTGTAGGGTCTTTCCTGGAGAAAGATTCATTAGTGCTTGAGAAAAGTGTATATCCTGAGGTTTTGTTCTGTATATGTTTATTAGGTTTAGTTCATTTATCATATTTATTCAAGCTCTGTTTCTTTATTGATCCTCTGCCCAGATGTTCTATGCAATGATGAGAGGATGAGAGTGGTGTATCGAAATCTCCGATTATTAGTGTAGAGATATCTATTTCTCCCTTCAGTTTTGTTTGTTTTGTTTTGTTTTTTCAGGTACCAGAGGAGGCTGGTTCTCAACCACTGAGCTATACCAGCTCCCCCGAGTTGTTTTTTTCATTTGTTTGCTTGTTTGTTTTTTGTTTTTAGGAGGTACCAGGGATTGAACCCAGAACCTCCTATGTGGCAAGCAGGCGCTCCGCCACTCGGGCAATATCTACTCCCCTCTCCCTTCAGTTTTGCCAGTGTTTGCCTCATGTAATTTGGGGTACCCTGGTTAGGTACATATACATGTATGGTTCTTATTTCTTCCTGGGAAATTGCCCGTTTTAATATATAATGTCCTTCCTTGTCTCTAATAACAGCTTTGCTTTTAAAGTCTATTTCATACGATATAAGTATAGGTACTCCAGCTTTTTGTTTGTTTGTTTCTGAATGTGTAAAATATCTTTTTCTAGCCTCTTACTTTCAATCTATTTGTATCCGTGGGTCTAAGGTGAATCTCTTGTAGACAGCATATAGGTGGTTCATATTTTCTTATCCATTCCACCAGTCAGTGCCTTTTTATTGGGTAGTTTTTGTTTTGTTTTGTGTTTTTTGCTGCCATGTGATAGAAGAATGATGTATTAAAACAAATTCCATGACAAATTATATTGATTTTCTTGTGTTGAACCACCCTTGCATGTCTGGTATAAAACCCACTTGATCGTGATGAATAATTCTTTTAATGTGTTGTTGGATTCGATTAGTCAGTATTTTGTTGAGGATTTTTGCATCCAATATTCATTAGGGGAAATGGGTCTGTAATTTTCTTTTTTTGTAATATCTTTATCTGGCTTTGGTATTAGGATGATATTGGCTTCATAGAATGAGTTTAGTAGCATTCCTTCTTGTTCAATTTTGGAAGTTTGAGTAACATTGGTATTAAATCTTCTTTGAATGCTTGATAGAAGTTACCTGTGAAGCCATCTGGTCCTGGACTTTTCCTTTTGGGGAGTTGTTTGATGATTGTTTCATTCTCTTTGCTTGTGATTGGTTTTTGAGGTCTTCTGTTTCTTCTAGGGCCAGTGTAAGTTGTTAAATGTTCCTAGGAATTTTCCCATTTCATTTACATTGTCTAGTTTGTTGGCATACGATTGTTCATAGTATCCTCATCCCTTTTATTTTTGTGGGGTCAGTAGTAATGTTGTGGCTGTTTTGATAATACTCTAATATACATTGTTTACTTTCCTGTTTGGTTGCTTTCTTTTTGAATTTTACATCTTGTATATTCAAATTTAAAATATTTGATTCCCTTTATTTTACTAGCAAAAATTGTAATGCTGTTCATTTTTTCCCCAATTGTTGAATCTTTTTTAACTCCTTTTTTGACACATGAATTTTCTAAGATTTATAATGTGTGAATTTGAATCTTAGTTAATTTGCCGTTCTTATTTTCAGTTTCCCTCCATATTTCTAAGAAAGGATTCCTTTTCCATTGTTGTAAATATCTTTTAAATATATTTGACTCTTAAAATAATTTGATTCCAAGTTCCTTTATTTTACAGATGAGGAAACCAAGGCTTTCTCGCACAATCATTGAGAATTGTTTTTCTAAAACCCAAGATCCTCTTGTCCCTTGTCCCAATTGTGCCTTAGTGCTGAAAACTGTTGTTACAGTTTTTTCTTTCCTTTGATCCCCTCCTCCCTTCTTTTCACTCTCACAGTTCACCTGATTGAAGAATGCAAACACTGGCTAAAACAAATAATTCAAATGAAAAATTTAGTATTCAGAATTTACAAACTAAGTGTAAAAAAAACTTAAATAAGCTTTCAAATTAATTTTTTCTGAGTTTGTAGTCTTTATACTTGCAAAGTTATTAAAGTTTAAAACTATCCTAAGACTTTTGGGATATCTTGTATTTAAGAATCCTGATGTGTATTGACAAATAGCTCTCTAGAAACTTTGAACACTCATTTCCTTATGTCCCTTCTACCACTGGTTATTTTCATTATTTTTTAAATTAGTTTATGGTTTGATAAGTGAAAAGTAGCGTCTTGAACTGATTTACTTTGCATTTTTTGATTACTGGTTATGATGAATATTTTTAATGTTTTAATTAATAAGTCATCTTAATTAGTAATCACTTGTAATGCTTAAGTAATATTAGCTACTACCTATTGAGCACTTACCTGACAAATATTGTGATAAGCATTTTATGTGTATTATCTATTAACAACCCTATAAATGTAGATACTTTTAGTATCTTATGGGTGCAGAAACTGATTTTAGAGAGGAAGAATGAATTGTTGAATGCCATGGTAAAATCCAGGTCTTCCTTTGTACCATGCTTCCTCTGATAATGGTATATAATACTGATATTTTTCATATGCTATGTTAAAAACTTGTAAAGCAGAATGAGTATAGTTTCTTGTTTATTCCCATCAAAAATACCAGTCTTTTCTTATACTCTGAGAAACACATATACAGTTCTTTAAATTGTGAGATTTATGTACTTAAGAATATTTTAACTTATTTAGCATGAATTAATATCTATAATCACTTGTTTGTGTTTAATCATAGAAATGAAAACAGTAATTTTTTTCTTTAGTTTACATGTCACAAATATCTGGTTTAGTTTCTGTAGAAAATGTTTCCTGACTGCAATGAGAGAAAGCGGAATACATTGTCCCCTCTGTCGTGGAAATGTGACTAGAAGAGAGAGAGCATGTCCTGAACGGGCCTTAGACCTTGAAAATATCATGAGGAAGTTTTCTGGTAGCTGCAGATGCTGTGCAAAACAGGTAAATGTCACGTAGCTTTTCTTTGAAGATAACTTCTACACTGAAATTCCTGGTGGGTGGGTACTATTAAAAAGAGAAGTTATTTAGGTTGGGAATTGGGAAGAAAAGGCCAAAAAAGCTGTGGTTATCAGTCTCACTAGATATAAACTTAATTTAAAAAAAGAATTTTTTGTGACTTAGTTAAGAAATTAACATTTTTATTGCTATTGTGACTATCAGCGATTGCCCTGTTAGATTCCAATGGGCTTTCCCCTTTGTTTTTCCCCCTTAATCACCAGTAAATTGAAGAAGTTTAAAAAAATACTTTAACATGTTAGTAATTAGTAGGAAAAATCCAGCTTAAGTTATTAAAAAAGACATTCAATTATAAATTTCTGGACAGCTTAAACCAGAGTATAGAATGGTAAAAATGAAGCCACTTTATAGACACGTTGCATGAAATTTTTTTTTCCAAAATTTTTCACATGGTAATTTTCACAAAATAATTGTTAGCTGATTACTTACTAAATGAACGAAATGAGCAAGGTGGCATTTAACTCATTTAACCCCATTCTGATACAGTCTCAATTCTTAATTTTTTTGATGGTAGCTTCAGTTTTGCAACTTTGCATATGGAAATGTTAGTTTGGCCAAATAGATTTATGTAGTCAAATAATTTTCTAGCTGTCCATTTCATTTATGTATGTATTTATTTAAGAAATCATTAAATATTTAGCAGAACACTTGGCTTCATTTTTAAGGAACAGGTGGGAAAATCAGATGTTGACAAATAACTGGCATTAATTCTTCAATCTGGATTTTATAGTTTCATCATTTGGAGAAGGAATGAATTGGTAAGGAGCAGTTAGGTTTTGAGTATGTCCATGTTTCTGTGGATTTGTTGCAGACATTTTTTCTAACAGCTAATAGAGTTCGTGAGTAAAACCAGTTGCTGTTTCATGCATTTCATATCAGATTTGCTTTTCCATCTCTTTGTAAAGGTGTTTAACTGCCACAGCAATGGAATGAAGCTGGAAAACACACTTGAGAGATTCTGGCTATACTACTCCTCATTGAGAAACTGAAAAATGTTCCAAGTATTAACCTGGAAACTTAATTTTTTAAGCTTTCTTACTGCCAGGTTGCAGTAGATAAAGAATAAATGTCCAATGGCACGAGGCCACCTCTTAATACTTTCAATTGCATTTTTCATCTAGTAGTAGTAATATTTTTCTTTCAAAACTCAAGTGTAAAATTGTTAATATTTTCTGCAGTTAGTGTGAATAGCTGGACTCTTCTCCATTGTCTTTGTATGAGTTGGATGGAAACATATTACCTATTTTTGTCTCCTATTTAAAGGAATAAATCATTTGCTTTAAAAAAACACTGGTTTAATTGGAATACTTAGTAATTTTTTTCTTGTTCATATAATTTCAAATTTTTTGAGTTCATTTTAAGTTAAAAATCACATTAAATTTTCATCAATAATTTCCAGATTAAATTCTATCGTATGAGACATCATTACAAATCTTGTAAGAAGTATCAGGATGAATATGGAGTTTCTTCTATCATTCCAAACTTTCAGATCTCTCAAGATTCTGTAGGGAACAGGTAAGCAATATTTATTCCTAAAAAGAGAATTTTTTATAATTGAAATAGAAATTGTTTGGGAGCTATGATAAGATGTTAAATAAATTGCCAAGTAACAGAACTACAGAATTAACTTTCAAAGTTTATTGACACATGTAAGATTGCATCTGGGAGATCAACTTCATGATATACTTAAGCTTATATTGTTTTTTTGTTTGTTTGTTTTGCTTTTAATTTATTTACTTTTATCCATTTTTACCCCCACACACCCCTTTTTTCTGTTTTGTGTCCATTCGCTGGGCAGTTCTCTGTGTCTGTTTCCTGCCTTCTCTTCTCATCCTTCTCCTCCTGTCATCACTGGGATTTGATCCTTGGAACCTCCGATGTGGGAGAGAGGCATCCTACTGCCTGTGCCACCTTAGTTCCTGGTTTCTTGGTGCATCTCGTCTTGGCTCTCCCTTGTGTCACTCTCCTGTTATGTCATCATCTTGCTGCGTGGCTTGCTAGGCCTGATGGCGTGGCTTGCTAGGCCTGATGGCGCACCCGTGCGTGGGGCCTGGGGGGCTCACCCGTTCGCGGGGCCTGATGGCCCATGTGCCTTCTATAGTTTTCTTTTTTTTAATTTTTACCTGGAGGTCCCGGGGATTGAACCCAGGTCCCTCCATATGGGAGACGGATGCCCAACCTTTTGAGCCACATCCGCCCCCCCAAAGCTTATATTGTTTAAAATCATTCTAAGAATGTACATTTCTTTGAATAAACCAGTAGACTTGAGAGTTTAAGACTGTTTTTTCTCTTACTGATTTTGCTAGAAAATCCCTAGAGAAAATCTCTTTCAGTAATATCCTTTTTTTCCTTTGGTATTTAAGGTTTGAAATTTTTAGGTTGAATTTATTTGTTCTGATAATAAAATTTCATTTAAAAGTATAACTTGGTACTATTAAATTCTTAGTTCTATTTTGATCTCAAATTTTTTAAAGCTAGGTTTTGGCTTGATTTGTATTTTATTGTTTCAGATTTGTGTATATTAAACATTTTGGCATGTATTTTACACAGAAGAATGGACAGAATGCATATGGTTGGTTTAAAAAAAGTAATAAAACAAATGCCCATTTACCCACTAATCCAGGTCAAGAAAGAGAACATTTTTCATTACCTTAGAAACTCCTGAGCCCCTGCCCATTTGAAACTGCTCTCCATCATCACCTCCCCCAGGCCCCCACTCCCAGATGTAACCATTATCTTTTTTTTTTTTTTTTTGGTTATTCATTCCTTTGTTTTTTTTTTAAATAATATTACTATGCATGTATCCCTAAACAATGCACTGTTTAATTTTTTTTAAAACTCAATAGCAAGGACACACATAAGTGTATAAGAAAAGGCAATTCTAGAAAGGCTGCCAGGAGACAATACGTTAAACACTCTCAAATTTTATTTTTGTAGTGTTTCAGTTCACAACATATGTTCCTGATGTTCAGTAATTTAACCAATTGTAAGAACTCTGTATTCAAATATTGCAGTGAGGCAACTGTCCCTCAATTGAAACTGTTTCGGTAAAGGTCTTTAGTAATTTTCTAATTGCCTTGTCTGGTAGAATTCTTTTAGGTTCTCATTTTACTTGACGTCTTAGTGTCATTGAATGACATTGGTCACCCCATCTTGTGATCTTTAAACCTTTGAGTTCCTTCACTTGCACTTTCCTTATTTTGCTATAGCTATATTGTGATTATATATTTATTTGTTATTGTGCCCAATAGATTAAGTTCTTAAGGGTGCGGTTGGTGTTTGTTTTGTTCAGCATTCTTTCTCCAGCTCTTAGTAAAGTTCCTAGTATATATGACTTGTGTAGTCACTGCTTGTTAAATGACCAAATAACTGTTTTCTTCTCAGGAGACATGCCTTCTAGAAGTCCTTGAACTCCTGAGATCCAGTTGGTCAGATGTACTGTGGATTACTAGTATCAGTGTTCCTCATTGGTGTTTTGTGGTTTTTTTTTCCCTATCCCTGTTTTCACTCTCCTAACTCAAGCTTTCAC